>OMNV01011831.1:58565-76799 GCA_900303265.1 Brotula barbata | reverse complement strand
TGAACAGTTAAAAGTTATGTTTTGTCCAGCGTTTTCTTGTTATTGATAGAGAAAAAAGATTGTGGTGCAGGTCCAGATTCAAGGGTGGCCCAGTTATCAGAACCAATTCATCTGTATCACTTAACCCTTCAAGCATTGGTAGATGAATTGGAGTACACCTTAAAGCGGAGGGCCCAGTCCAGGTTGTTTTAGATTATTTTAAGATTAAAGTCAAATTAAATTTATCAGCAATTCTAATCTTAATTTCTTAAGATAATTAAGTTATCAAGAGGAAAAGAAAAAATCCTACGATCCAGTTAGAGTAATCCACACTTTCTTTCTAAGATGTGGTACGTTTTGGTCTCCTAGTCCCACATTTGGATGCAGATGCGAAGAAGACAAACAATTTATTTCTTGGACTGAGTTTATTGTGCAAGACCTACCAAGTCAGCATACAGTGTAATGGCAATATAAAGTTGGTCTGCATGCTGCTAGTCAGAAAACAAAAGCACCCCGAGTATTTACATTCAAGTTTTAGAGACAAAAATAAGATCTGATCACAAACTGCTGAAATACAGAGTACCACTATTTTTCAGAAACAAGTCAAAACATAAGGACTTCATTACACAAGCAGAATAAGATTTAAGCTTCAGAAGTGAAATGTTACAAAAATACTAAAATCTGATTTTGGAGAACATTGATACCGATATTTAGGCGGCAACTACACTGATTTCTTTCTTTTTTTGGACAAACGGGTGGCAGACATCCCAAATATTATTGAGAACGTGGATGTCCAAGCAACAGCAATGGAGCTGGGATGTGACTGATTTCCCCTCTTGTATTTCCTTGTTTTAAGTTGGCTTCAAGATGAGGAACTAGTTGTGTAGATTCAAGTGGAGCAGTGAGGTCAGTCAACTACTATTAACTAGCCAGGCGAATAGAAAACAAGATTGTATTCAGTCAAAAAGACATTGTCCAATGAAATGAGTTCTAGATCCCAACAGATAACATTACAAGACCTAATATATGTTATTCATACTGTTGACACATTTGACACTTGCTCACTCTTTTCAGATGTGAATGGATGAAAATTATACTATTTTGGCATTACATTTTGAAGAATAACACCAAAGTTCAAATGCCTAACAGCTGTTATTTATTACAATGTAGTCATTAGGCTGCACTAGAATGAAATGCTGATTTGTCTGAAATCCAATAATAAAATGTGGATATTACGCCTTTAGGCCTGTTAATTACAGATGAAGATAAAAGTACAAACAAGGTTGTATTGACACTTTTATGAAACAGGATACTGAATATCCATCATTATGGTTCCATGTTCTGTTTCAGACCTGTTAGTGTAATATACACAATAATTTCATTTGAATTTATCGGAAATGCTCTCAAAATTGGCAACCACTTTACTGACCGATAACAAGCCATAATGGATTTGTTTGGACTATAGAAAAATAAATTTTAAAATTACATTTAAGGGTGAATGTTCTATACAAAGATATAGAGAGGATCAAAACCTAGACGTTTGTCTTATATTATACATTTATCATTTGGCTACTCTAAAATGGGAAAAGACTTTAATCTGTAAGAGGTCTCAACACTAAGGGGTACACCATGTCTATCTGACTGACATCATTTCACACAATGTATCCTTGTAACAGAGACATTTAACATGTTCCTGTTGTGGCTATGGCCAACCTGTCCATTCAAATGTCAAAGACAGAACTAGTACCCACAAACAATTGGATGGCAGCACACTGTAGCTCCCTATAGATGGCTGTAAGAAGAGTTCTGTAGACACGTCGAGTGAACATGTGTTAAAATACTCTCAGAAGACTACAAATTCCATAGAGCCATATCTGTATCTCCTGCAGAAAAGCTCTAATTTGTCCAGATTTCAAACACAAATGCTCAACACAAAGAAGTATCCTATAGCCCCACAGTAATACAAACTGCATGAAGTCATGTATTAAATATCCACACACTTTCCCCAACATTTGGAATTTTTACAGAATCTTAAGGCAGACATAAATTACACATATTTGGACAACTAGACTCAAAATTGTCTTGATGGGGGGTTTTATTGTCACGTAGTCCCATCTGTCCCGCTACTGCAGGTCGGTCCAATGTTCGTGACTGATGGCACAGCCTCCTGGTCCGAATCCCTCACATAGATCACAGCGTCACCACTCACATTAATGAGACACTGAGCCTAAAGGAGCAATAAAGAACAGTTTTAACTAGCGGGACGCAAATAAATTTGAGCTCTGGAGATGCCAAAAGTCTTAAGAGGAACTTCACACCAACTGAAAATTATAGTGGTTGAAATTGCCACTTTTCTGTAAGGTTATGTGCACGTGCATGTGTGTGTGTACCTGGTTCTTGTTGGGATTTTCCATTAACATACATTCTTTCATGCTGTAAGAGACCACTGCATTACCACCCAGAGCTGCCACATGGGCCCGAACCATTGCAAATACTTCCGCTATAAACGAATGGAGGAAACCACTAACTCCACCTTCCTGCAGAGGACAAATACAAGGGTATGAGTTTACACCTTACCAAAAAATGATTCTATAAAATACAAGTGTTTATGCAGACATATTACTCATACCTCCCGTAATGATGTTGTCTCTCTTATAAAGAACATGTTGATGATTCCGAGGTATTTAATGATGCGTGTTCCAGGCAGGAAGGAGAGCGGTGTCATTTTTACCACAGTGACAGACGTGCCCGCAAACGAGCGGTTGGAGCGCAATGAGCGGGATCGTCCCTCCGGCAGTGGACTGCAGCGGTCCAGTGACGAGGCTAGAGATGCCGAGAAAGCAAGGAGAGGTCCAAAAGAGAGAGATTCAAGAAAGAAAACAAAGGGGAGGAGGAGTGTAGGTCCAAAATAGTGAAATTAAAAAAAAAATGATAAAAGATTAACATGTCAATATCAGGAACAAATGTGCAGTGTGTGCAATGTAGCAGTCACAAATGGGTCAGTGTGTGCGCTTACACGTATGAGCAAGTCAACTGTCATGGTACATTACACGCTTTTGTCAGTTTACATGCAGTAGTGTAATGGAGTGGTGGTGAGACAATCACGTGGAAAGTATGCAATGCCATGCATGTCATGCAGATGAGGCAAAGAGATAAGACATTTACACAGTGTCTGCAGACAGACAGACAGACCTGGGCACAGCTGTGTATGTTTACGTGTGCGAATACAGCATTTGCAGTACAGCACACAAGAGAATATTTCTGTCTGTGTTGTGAAAGTGCCTTGAGAAATGGACACGGACAGAGGCAGCTATGAGCTGAGCTGGGCACATGGACACAAGCCAGAGTGTGAAAGATGCTCCATCTCCTACTGCTGGGTTTCCTGATGCTGTCGCTGCTGCTGTTTACCTTCATCAAACCAGGAACCTTCAGAGCCGATAAGATACATTTGATAGCAATTCCCTTGATGTACATAGGAAGGAAATGGTTGTAAAATTCAAATGTGAAACGTTACAGTGGTTTTTACACTTGAAGTACCATTGATCTCAAGAGGAATCAATGGTTGCACTTAAATATCAAACCAATTTAGTTAAGCAGAAAATTAGAGAGTCATCACCATACATTTAAGGATCGACTGTTGTAAATTACCATCAAACCCACAGTGTTCAAATGCCACCATTAACAACTTAGAGACAGAGTCAGTTAAAAGGTTCTTCCACATTTGACTATTTTGCCATTTCCTCAAATTTGCACTTTCTGACTCCAGAAACTGATAAGGGTGGCTGTGAATGCAAATACTCAAAATTTCCCTTTGGAAACCTTCGTGAAAAAAAGTTTTTGCAGACAAATGCAGGCTGTCTTTTAGCTCAGAAGAGACTAATCACGGGCAAATCAGGATTGCAATCAGCTTTGAAATCATGTGGTGTCTTCCCAGCAGATTAATACAAAAAGAGAAATAGAGGATAGGTTCTTCCACCAGCTTTGATCATATGGCTGCAGTCCATCTTACCCCCACAGCTCTCTCGAGGAGAAAGAAAATGCACACTGTTTTGAAAAATCACTTTTTTCTATTTTGTCAGGGATTTCAAAGCCAAGCTTGTGATTGTGGATCCCTCTGATGGGCAGGGCTTCAACTTTCACACTCTAGCTAATAAGCGGGTGCTTTATTTACAGTGCTCCACCCCCCAGCGGCATGCATGGAGGGGTGTGTGAATGTATGCCAGTGTGTGTGCGTGTGTGTGTGTGTGTGTGTGTGTGTGTAATTGCTTGAAGAACCGTGTTCTGTATTTGTGGGTATGATCACCAGAGTGTGCTAGAGACTGTGTCCTCCTACTTGTCTTAACTGATCCCCGTCTTATGGTGTGAGCTTTCAGCCTAAGCAGCTCTAGCCAGGTGCTGCATCTGTCTGCAAAGGAACCGTAATCAACGGAGGAAGCTGGATAAAAAATAAAAAAATAAAAAAAACACAGAACAACCACACACACCCGAACATACAGACACACACGACAATAATAAAGAAAAAAAAATAGAGGACAAGAAAAAACAAACAGAAGAACAGAAAAGAAAGAACAAAAGAGGATGAGGTCTAGGAGCGTTGCAAGATAACTGAGATAAAAGGAGGAAAAAAAGTCAAAACAGGGCAGTGAAGTAGTTATGGTAGCGGGGAGATGAGGTACAGATAATGGATGAGGAGGAGTACATACCTCTAGCTGAGATGTTGGTACTCTCTGGGACACCTGTCAGATACACACACATCAAAGTTTACCCCTACACTTGGCAGATAGCGATAGAGTTCTGCGTCAAACCCTTTCCACCTTACCACAGTCATTTATCATCTTCAGTAGACATCAGAATGAGATAAACGTAAAAATATACAGCCTCTGCTTGCTAGGATTCTCTAGTTTGCATACTGAGTAATGTGAAAGTTTTCTCACGCCTAAGCACGACATCTCATCTAGCCAACATCACACTGTCATCTAGGTTCACAGCCACAAGCATAAACTGGGCTGCATCAGGCTTTATTTACCTGCAGGACAGATCATAACCAGCTGATTTTGGCAGAGTTTTGCAGCTGGGGTGAGTAAAGAGACTGTACCTGAAGTGTTCGTGGAGGAAAGGGGCAATGCCTGTTAGTAAAGAAGGACAGAGGAGGAGGAGGAGGAGGGCGGGGAGGAATGAGAAAAGTTTAAAGCCTACCTGAGATTTTGGCTGATGGCTGAGTGTTGGTGGACGAAGTCTCTGCCGACAGCTCCATGGGAAACTGGAGCTGCTCCTCTGTCTCACTGGCTCCTGATAGATCGACACAGAGCTGATGAGAGCCTCGCCAACACTCGACTTTACAGTAAATATGTGGTATTAAATCGATGACAATGGGCTATAGATCTAAACAATGCTGTGTGATAATTCAGTCAGTTTTTCCAAACCAGCAGCCCATTCACATTACGTGTACTAATTTAATCCAATGCTGAATCCAAAATATTACTGCACATTTGTCTAATAGTAAATTTTGTAATTTGCACATTAACAAAGTAAATCTTTTCACCAAGCAGACCTTTGGCAATGGCCTTGTCTCCTGGCCTCTCCTGAGTCTGATCTTTGTCAAACGTCATGGCAACTGCTGTCACTGTGACCTGGGAGGGAGGAGGAGATGCAGTGGATTAAGAGGGGGAGAATCAAGTTAAAAGAGGCATAAGAGAGGCACACACTCTCATTTCTGCATTGTTTACAGTTCCCTAATCAGAAGTGGACCGTGCTATCACCTGTATGAGTTCTTCTTCTGGCACTGCTACAGTGAAGTTGAGATGGCAAAGACAGCAGGGGATCATAGATCTCAGCTTGAAGTACAAACTCTGGAATAAATGAGTGGCAGACTTGTAACTCCTGAGCAGATTTTCAGTTAATACCCAGATACTCTAATAGAATGTTGCTTTATCTACGTTGTCCATTACAAAGTAATGGTTCTTCAGAGTGTTACGCAACAACATAGAAAATACAGTAACTGATAATTGATTAATGCTTACCTTTAGCAGATTCTCACACAGGTCAGTGAAGATCTTGTTCAAGACTTGATTAGTAAGATTGGCATTACTCAATCTAAAGACCCTCACTGACGTAAACATCTAGAGGAAACACAAAGGGCCCTAATGTCAAACATCAAGATGCAGAGAGAAAAGCTCAATGCACAGTGCAAAGAGAGCAAACACATACTGGATGCTGCAGGCGCAACATATTCATAAATCTGTTCGAGTGAGTGAGTACTCATCATCATATACTCGATAATCTCGGTCTGTTACTTGTACTGTATACTATACTATGTTATATTTATATTATACTAGAAGAATAAGCAGCATTTTGTAAGGGTTGAAGGGGGGGACCTGGTACCTGAAGTCCTGAAGTCCAATTATAAATCCCAGGCATAATTTCAGTGTTGCAACTGTAGAAGCCTTAGGATATGAAAGAGGAGCAAGGAGGAAAAGAAACATTATTCAGAGCATCGATCCAATTAGTCAGAGTGCAGCAAATATTATTTCATGGATGAGAATTGAGCGAATGGCACATGCCTGCAGGGGGTGAGGCATCAGTGAGGAGGGAGTGGATATCCTCTACAGCATCAGTATCGTCAATCTGTTCAAATTTAACCAGATAGTTTTACACTTGTCCGTTTAATAGGTGACACACTGCTTACATATCTGCATTATATTTACACACAGATACCTCCAAAACAAAGGCATCCTTTTTGCCATGGGAGAGGTCCAGCTCTGAAAGTTCATCTGAGCTCTCTGAGTGTGAGCGGAAAAGCCTGGATCGTTGCCTGGGCTCAGGGATCGGAGAACCCACTGCTTCCTCTGACAGATCCTACAAATTGGACACAGGGCTTCAGCAGACTGAATATCAAGAGAAACACAAGATAACCACAGCAGCACCCATCTGCATCCCACCTCTGTCCAGACTGCACAGCTAGTGGAATGACTGTGTTAATAACTCACCACATGCTCACAAACTTAAGTAGCCAAACATATGGTGGTGTTAATTTGAATATGAATCTGGAAAAGTGAAGAGCGGCGCAAACACACACCTTAGAAAACACATGGGTGAAAGTGTGAAATGGGCAGGGATGATGGACCTACTGCAATTTACAATTAAAAAAATAAAACAAAAAACAGATAAAAAAAGTCCAAAGTGGGTTGGTCTCAAGAGTCCACTCTGGAGTGAGTTACACTGATCATCCTGCTCCCAAACAGCCCCAGTAAAGAGTTGTTATACAGAGTGTATGTGGTGTACAGTCGGGATTAAAAGAGTGAAATATTCATCATGCTTTGTTTGGTCTCACAACTAAAAGTTGGTGTGATCAGTACCATGTTTATGGCGGGGAACACCTCAGGGTCCAGTGCAAATATTTTCTTTAGTGACCAGAGAGAGACAAGAGGGGTAAGTTCATCATGAGGCATTGAGAATAGACCATATATATCGTACGTAAATGGGCTTCTGAACGATACCCTAAAATACAGTACCACTCCCTTCATTTGTTGTGAAGGAACTCTACAATCTAAATCACATTTGAGTGAAAATGAGTGCAAATTCTTTTGTATAAATATGACCTAAAATAAAAACTAAAATAAAAATTTCTGTCAAACAGCGTTTAGAATGTTTGGCTAATACAGCTTCTAAATGTCTTTTTATAATGTATGTATTAATGTGGTGAAATAGTTTTCCTTTGACTAACAAGGAAAAGTGATGGACTGTGGACCAAAGAGTGATGACTGGTTTAAATAAATCACAGTACAGTCCTACTTACGTTAGCAATGAAAACCTGGCACAACAAATGACGGCCAGTTTTCGGGATGAATCACAAATCATGTGATCTAATGTTTTGGTTATTTGTGTTCTTGTGTGTCCATGGCTCACCGGAGGGTTTATTTGATAAAGTTCTTTGTTCTTGGCTATGGTGTCATTGATCCTTTTCTGGATTGTCGAGAGGTGGTGCTCGTTGCTCATCTCACCAGGCGTTTTCCCTGCAATCTGGATGCCTCCTGGTGCAGGCAGGGCTGTCAGGTACACTCCTGTGGCAGACTGAACGTACACACTCACATTTTAAGAACATCTTTCAGCACAAGAATCTGGCTGATTAAATGAAAAGTAAGTTAACCTACAGCCAGACCCAGCAGCATGTTCTCTCCGACGCTGATCTGTATACGTAGGCCAAAAAGAGCGTTCATGCTCCGCAGCTTCAGTTTGTTCATCAACTGTGTGTGCAGTTCGTACTCCATAAAAGGCAGCAGATTGGAGATGGCCATTGCATTTACCTCCCCCTGTGCCTTTTTCTTCAAACGGCAGAGTCTACAAGAACATAAATTCTGATTATAGAGGTGCAACTTATTTTCAAATCTGTACAACACACATAATAAGATAATAATAATAATAAAAACAATTCAAATTATTAAGAGTTGTTACTTTTTAGTGAGCAAAATCCTTCATGGATTAATCTATGAGTTAGTAATCAATATTAACGTGAAAAGAGCATTAATCTTTTATGCTCCCATACAAACACAATAAACAGTTCAATCACAGTTACTGTATGTGCTTTACCTGGCCTGGATAAGGCAGCCCTTCCCTGTGACCGCTGCTTCTGGTGGGAGGTCAATTGTCGTGAACAACACATCAGGAACCTAAAAAAAATATATATTAATGAGACATGATGCACTTTTTCACCACCACAATGCAATGCAAGACAGACAAAATATTTAAGTCTGATCCAAGAAACCTTCTGTCGCCTGCAGTGGTAACAATAGGTGAGCTGGGCGGGAAACGGCATGTTGAGCTCATCATATGGGATGTGACAAAAGCCACAGCTTGGAGGAGACGGCTCATCAAACCTGGCAAACATCACAAACCATGTGGCATCAGTGTCCAGAACACAACATTTAACATTTAATAAACAGAATGATCATCCAATTAATCAATCGTACACATACACAGACGAGAAAGACAACCTGTGGTCAGTGCTTCCCATGTCGAGACAGCCTTCACGCATGTATCGAGGATTGAGGATGGCAGCTGTGCCTGATGCAGAGAGGATACACACCTCTTCACTGAGTTGAGGAAAGATAGAAAGAGAAGAGGATCAGGAGAGGGGCATGGACAACAGGAAGTAAATCAGGCAGCAACAGATAAGAAAAAGAAACACAAATATACTGTACATGTCTACTGTCTGGTGGTTTCCAGCTACGTACCAGATGCTGGTGCTTTCACTGTATCCTATAACAGCGTGGCACCCAAGAGCTTTGGCATGAGATTTAATCTCCTGGCGTATCTCCTCCCACCAAGCATCCCGAGTCTCTGGTTCATCTGGAAAACATAAAACAGTGCATCAAAAAAAAAAAGATTAGCATAATAACTGTTTATCAAAACTTCCCTGAACAATGTGGTCAATTAGTTACCACTGAACCTAACTAATATTCTCCAATAGCAGATAATTTCTGTAAATTATCGTGCATTCAGAAAATCTGACATCTGTCTTGAATCTAATCTGACTGCTTTGACTTACCAGTAAATAAACATACAACAAAGCACAGTTTTTTGTATATTCTGATGACTGGTGGATTTAATGGTGCATCAAAGCGAGCCAAACTGACGTAACCAATTATTATTTTGTTTAAAAACACAAGTGACAATGACAATGACAAAGATTTCTGACAAGAAAGATGATGATGGTGATGATGAAGGCAAACTCGGTGCTTAGGTTAGTTGTGTGTCCATATTGTATTTGTCATTTAAAATCTAACTGTCTCCCTCTCTCTTTCTTGTCTGTGTCTCCCTTCTGTTAGCCGCACTGACAGGAAGAAGACAGCAGGGTGAGAGAAAAAAAATACCAGCCCCAAGGTAAACATAGGCGTGGATTGGCAGCGCTTGTCTAACTCCATTTACAAAACAAAACTGGCTGGCAGTAGACTGAAAGGAGCCGATGAATTTCAATATGCAAGTCGCTGTAGCCAATGTGCAAAAAAATGTTACAGTTCATACCCTGATGACAAGGTAAAGAGATGAGGAGCTACGATTAGCCTTCATCATACTTAATATAAACCATGGGTGGGTTTCAATAGTCTCATGAGCCTTTACTTCAACACCACCTCGGTTTCATTTACGTTCAAATACATAGCGGTTGCCATTGCCAGATTTAACATCGCTTAGCAGTTTTGGGTGACTGAACAAAGGAGAGCTATAAAGCTACGTTAGAGTATTGAGCCGCACCCCATGACTCCCTGGGAGGGCCACATGCTGACGGAGCCCCAGAAAGAAAGACACACGGCTGCTTGGTGAGAGAGATGTTGAGAAGGAATGGGAGAAAACAATGGGTGAGAGCTCAACTGAAGAGAGGACGAATAATGATTGATGGTAAGGCATCAGGCCCACAGGTGGTTTCCTTTAAACCAGAAGCAGCATGTCACACAGGCAAAAGCTCACCAACGTGCACGCTCATGACTATGTGCACGTTCATGGGCAGAGAGGGGCCATATTCATTCACCAGAGTACATAATGCCTAGCCTCGTTTTGACATAGGAGAATATTGCTATCACGCTGCCTCCATTCCCAAAACAATTTCTTTGCACCCCTCATACATCCCACATCCATTTAAAAATGTTCTTAAACAACCACCATCACCCTGTCCTATCAACCCCCTTCCATCTATCCCCCCTTCTCTCTCAGTATGAATACGGCCCAGTGAGTTAGGGATGCACATGCCCAGTCAGTGGCTCTATGTCACAGAGTAAACCTCCTAAACCTCCGGTCTAGACAGGTTTCACAATGCTGACTTAGGAAGTGTTAGAACAGCGCTGGGATATTGAGGGAAAGCTGCAGGTCCTCTGTGCAGCAGCATGAGCTGAGGGTAGCCAGGCCAGGCTGGATGGGGTGGAGGGGGGGACACAGCGCATGCTCAACTCAGCTCAGCACACACTCACACAGATTAGAGAGACGAGAATGACAGCTCACTGAATTTCACTTTTTGTAGCAAGAGTATAAAAATCATGATAAGAGTGAATTTACCTAAGGATTTAGACCAGTTGTTGACAGAATGCTATATGCTTTCACTGAGCTGTCATCACTCTTGTAGGTGAGAGCAGTAAAGGGGGGAAATACCTGCAGTGACACTATTCCAGTCTAGCAGTTTGTAAGAGCGCGTGTTACCCAAGGCTGGGCGAGAACACACCGTTAGTACAGAAAAGAGAGAAAGAGAAAAGAAGAGACAATCTAACAAACAGGCAAAGCACAACAGCACAGCACTACACGGTCACTATGCAAAAAAACAGACAGCACTTCACAGTCACTGTGTGAAGACAAACTAAATTTAGGCCTACTAACACACACTAAGGTGACTGATGAGGAAAAGACGAGAAAAAAAAGATTCAGTTCTAGTCCAAAAAGGGCCTTAAAGGAGTAGACAAACTATATAATGAGGAAAAAGGAGCATGCAGTAGCAGCCTAACATTCCCTCTGAGCTTTACAAGTAGTTTAACAGTCAACATATAGTATATCAACAGTGATCAGGGCTGTTTTCAGAGTAATTTAGAGATTAGGGCATCTGGGAATTGTGCATAAAATTAGCTGTAGGATTTACGATAACATTCAGACGATGCTGATTTCGGTGCCCCAGTCCATCTCTGAAAAGACCCCTAGTTATCCTACTCCAGCCTACATCTATCATCACTCCCCCTTCCCTCAATCAAACCACGCACAGAGTAAAACTACAGAGGTTGCCAAGAGGAGTCAGATAGGAAAGTCAAACAGCATGAACAACCAGGTACCCACCTCACTGCACACAAACAAGATGTCTCTGTCATTTTAGTGATGCTGCTGTGATTTTATCAAATGTAATGGCTTTCAGGGAATCAGGTCAGTTTGCCTTTGAATGGAACCTTTTGGACCCTGGTTCTATTTTGCAAACAGCGCAAAGACGGTAGTTATGCACGCCATAATAAAAGCTAAATGGTTCTTGTAGATGAGAACATTTAGAATGGAACTGAGGTATGCTATAATCACTTGTAAAATCAATTTTCAATGACTATTATTTCTACTTACAGGTCCATAGTGTTTCCACTATCACTAGACGGCACGGAGGGGCCAAAAAAAAAAAATCAGAAAAAAGACTAAAAGGCCGCAAACATCTGTTACTGTCCTCTCATCTTCTATCATGCGGAAAAATGGGGTAGATATCTGCCAAGCGGTTGTACCGACGGCTTTCAGTAGCTGGCAAAATATGCTGGGAGTTCCCGACAATGTTACTTAGAAAATCGTCATTATTTCTTTCCTCCGCTTCACCTCGCCTTGAAATCTTTCTGTGTTGTGTGAAGCTTTCTTTTGGAGGATGGTATTTTTTCTGACTGGGCAGATTAAAAAAAGTTCTTCATTGTCTTTTGAAATGCTGAATATCACTAAAAATGTCAGTGACCTAGTTCAGATGCAATTGCCCCGGTAATGATTACATTTTAGAAAATCACACGAGTCACTTTGACAAAATTGCCTTTTGATCAAACTGTTATGGAAACTCTGATGGGAAGCCTATTCGAACAATGAAAATGGCAGAGCACTTGTACAGCACCATAGGATCTCACCATAGCGCCAACTACAGCCAACAACACCACACAGCACAAGCAGCAGGCAACAGATGGGAGCCATGCACCACTACTGCACCTCACCTATAGGGGGCAGCAACACAACACACAACAACGCAACTGGCATACACGCACAGCCCATCAAAAATGACCGGCACAAACAAAAAAACCAAGCAAACCACAAGGTGGACGTAACCCCTACAAACATGAAAAAAACTTTGCAAAGTTAGCCTGTTCTGATATTTTCCTTCAAAATGAAACAAAACTACAAGCTTTTAAATGTAACCACAAACGGCTGTCAGCAGCAATACTTCTTAGATAGCACAAGTCTCTGGAAAAAATCTTTAAGAACAATCAGTTTTGAACTAGGACAATACATACAGAGCAAAACTGTTCAACCAAACTGATAATGGCCAGGATTTACTGACAGCCAGTTGCAACAAGACACATTTTGGAGATTAATCAATAACGATTAATCAATGAGAGATCTCACTCATCATTTGTCTTTATAAAGGACAAATTACATAAGGATGTATTGTTGTTTTGTGTGCAGTGGACTCACCAGGATTGTGTATACGGTCGAGGAGTTTGACAGAGCGAGCGCTGACCACTCCACCGACATGGACCAGGAAACCAGGTGGGAAAGACGTCAAGGTGAAGAAGGGAAACTCCTGCAAACAGGAAATAGAAACTTGATGAAAAATTCACTTTGGTTTGAATGCCAACATTGAACTTTTTCTGTTCTGCAGTATCATTTCTCAATAAATTACATTTTTTAAAAGCTTAAAATTGATTATGGCTTGGTCTGTGTATAGGCAAATTACCTACATCCTATGAGTGTATATATGTGAAACACAAATTTATGTCTTCCATGTCTGAAGAACTTTATTATAAGCAAAAAAACTAATCATATAAGTTTATACACACAAGATGAGAGAATTGTTTTTTAATAATGTAAAACAAAATCATAATTAAATTCATTCAATTATATTGATTCTACATGTTCTCCAAAAACATCATCTAAATACCATTGTTTCTCAAAGTGATGTCAAATATAAATAAATGCATCAATTGGTGCAGGAGATGAAAATGAGAGAGGAAACACGCACTTCATGCTGTTCTCTGTCTACTATTCAAAAAGGTTGTCCTTCAGTCAAATGATGTAATGCAAATTCATGCTTTCATGGACAAGAGGAACTGGACTGTTTCGTAAAATCTGATGGCAACCTTAAAAAAAAAAAAAAAAAAAATGGGAATTTTGCCAAAAATTACTTGTGATTTCAAACCATGCACGTGTATGTCCGTGATGAATGCCTTAAATGGGTAGAAAGCAGGTAGGACTACCATTACTTTCTTTCTTGTCCAGTAATCCAGAAAGATAACTGCTGACTTGTCTGACAGCTATCCCCACTCAGAGCACAGAGGAAAAACATGGTGATGAAGCGAATGTGCTCATTCCCATCATTGACACGGAAAACCAAAATCAAAATAAATCACAAAGAAGGTGTTCGACATGACTACCCAGAAGACACACACACAGTCAGACAACCCTTCAAACATGAAGGGTACACAACTCCTTGGCCCCAGCCATCCATCTAAGACGTCTGCCTATCTTTGAGAGACTGGCGGGTGTCAAGCAAACAGGAAAACAGGTTCACGCGAACCAATGCCACGTTGCTCAAACCCGCCTGCCTTTTAAGATGTACAAACAGTGAAGGAGGAGGGGGTTGAGAGTTGACTCAGACTGGGCTGTGGCCATCAGGTGGCAAGGGTGTTAGGGGAGAAGTGAAGAGACAAGAGAGAGAGTCACACTGATGGGACATACCCTGGCGTTAAACAACAACCCAGAGGAGGACGCTCCCTGAGTAGCAAAAATGGTCAAGAGGACAGAGAAATGGAACATTACTTGTTCTTACACAGACTTACTCCCCGTGATAGCTTTCACACCTCACTACAGCAAATTTGAGAGCAGCAGAAAAAGCAGATGTTGAGTGGCTCTTTGTGGATCTTTGTGTGTGTGTGTGTGTGTGTGAGTTTTGGAGTCACTGTACCCTGTGCTCGAGAGCCGTCTGTGTTTGCTGTCTCAGCAGGGTCTTCAGGGGTCCTGCTTCCTTCCCAGCGCTGCCGCCACTCCCCATTCCTGGTCACAAAGGAGAATCTGGCTTAAGTTTCTACACAATTTGCGCACCGGTTAGTCAACAAGAAATCCAGGCATAGTGTCAGGATGTTGCTATACTATTATGTAATAACTCTTAAGTTTGAACAGAACAATTCAGACTACCCATTCCTGATCTTCAGCCACGGACTAGCCTACTCTTTGAATTTTATCCTGTGCAGGCACACAGTATGTGCTGATCATATGGTATCTATCAAATGCATCTCATGCAACAAGAATCCTGACTGCAACTTCAAATCGATGAGCAGTGTTGCTTCAGATTAAGCACTGTGCAGTAATAATACCTCCGCATTTCTAATTGATCACCTGAAACTTGAGTGGAACTGGGTGTGAACATCATAGAGGTTGACACAATGTAATGTACTTGTGGTAATATTCTATGTGCAGAATGTCTGTTGTGACATTTTCACCCCACAGATTATGTTAAATTATAGGCGCTATAGTGATAGATCAGATGATTATGAACAAATGCTGCTATTTGACTTGACTATTATAAACACACAGCAGTCCTACTATACCGGAGGCTGCCAGCAGCAGGTCCTCAGTGAAGGACACACTCTTTCTCAGCATAGATGAGGCTGAGGGGATGGAGGAGGGAGGGGGTGGGGTGGCGGCTCTGGGAACAGAGCCATGACCGTACCGCACTGACACAGAACCAGGAAGGGACAGAGTGTCTGCGGAAAGGGTAGGGGAACTTGGGCAGAGGAAGATCCCAGGCCTGCATCGCACTGGCTGTGAGTCCTCTATCCAGCACAAATAGATGAACGAGCACAGAGAAAAAGAGAAGTGTTGAGAATGGACAGGTAGAGAAATAAGAAGAGAAGGCAGAAGAAACACAACCATGGAGTTGGAAAGAATTATGGAGAAACTGAAAAGGAGAAACTGGAAAATAAAATGAGTAGTGAATGAAGGCAACAGAATTTAACGGAAGATGAGATTGGAGCATAGAGGAGCAAAGAAAACAAGCATCAAGAGTAGCAGAAAATGAGAGTGAGGGAAGAGTTTTCTTGGTGAAACAATAAACCAGTGGCGCGAGATCAAAGGGGCATGGAGGTCTTGCGCTACTGCTGGTCCCCCCGAAGGGTTGCAGTGGGCTCTGGTACAAGGGCTACAAAGCATTTATAGCTAATCTTTTTGTGCTGAAGTCTTCTTTGGGGCATAATTTGAATGAACTTACCTTTCCCCTACTGATTCTCAATAATGATTGTTAATAAATAAGGGACCTTGGATCAGACAGCCGGAATCCCTACCCTCCCAGTGCTTCTATTATAGGCCAACAACAGAGGAAACAAATGAACACATCTGGTGGGCTGTCACCATTAAGCTAGCTTTTTATGTAAACAAAATGGGGTTCGGAATGTTGGAAATTGAAATCACACCTAGGGGAGGATGGGACACCGCTAAATACAAAAATGAATCATATTCAAAAAGAAAAAATCAAATGAAGTAAAGCCACAAACATTAAATAAAATCTTTAAATCATAACCACAACCATAGTAGCACCACAATGAGCTGTAAGAGGAGTAGGGGATGAAATGAGAAGGGGGAGGGGGCATGGCCACGTGTGGTCTTACCCGTCTTGGGCGTCAGACTGAGGTCTGTGTCTGATGATGAGGACTGGCGGCTGCATGGCTTGGAGGGAGAGAAGGGGGGAGGAGAGGAGGAGGAGGTGGGAAGGGCTCTGAAAGGGGTAGGCGGGCCAGCGGATGAGGGCAGGTCCTCACCAAATACCGGCCTGCCAGGAGAACATGACACACACACACACCCACATGAGTCAACACCTCACCCTCTCGGTGTGTGCGTGTGTGTGTGTGTGCGAGGCATTGAGAAGGTTGTAGTGCATGACTCGCTTGTTTTGGATGAAGAAAATGTGAGGTGCTACAGATGGCTGGAAAATTAAAAAGCAAGCATGAGAAGCAAAAAACAATAATCACAAAAACACAGAGTATATCAAATTAAAGCAACATGAAAAAACACAAGAAAAACATATCGAACAAAGGAGGATGAGTTGAAGCACGTGTCCCACTACGACGTCACAAAGGTCAGGTGAACGTACAGGCCCGCTCTTTGGGTGAAAACCACCTCTCAAGTGTCTTTTTGGTGCAAAAAGAGAACTTGACCGGGATCTTGCTCAGTTGGGTGACTCGAGGCAGAGTGATGTGGACCAATTATCAACTTTCAGTATTTTTGGAACTAAGTTAA
Organism: Brotula barbata; assembly: GCA_900303265.1. Taxonomy (NCBI): domain Eukaryota; kingdom Metazoa; phylum Chordata; class Actinopteri; order Ophidiiformes; family Ophidiidae; genus Brotula; species Brotula barbata. Next base: position 59,834 of record OMNV01011831.1, on the reverse strand, counting down.
AAGCAAAGGAATGATTAGACAAAGCAGCAATTTAATTTCCTTTTTGTATTGATGTCTCTGTCTTCAACTGTATTACATGGCTGTCGCACTGCACTTCAATTTTCTGCTTCAAAATGATAGTATAGCCCTGCTCTTCTCCTCTATAGTTCCCATCTCCTTCATCCACATTATTATCTATTTCCTTCCCTGCCTCTGCGTACCAGTGAAGATGAGTGTGGGGACAGAGACAGAGAAGTTCTGGGACAGTCTCTGGGAGCTGCAGGCTGAATGCACTGGGCTGTTGTGGGTGGAGCGGCATCCATGGGCTAAGGGAGACCTGGGCCAATAAGCAAGTAGACAGGAGGAGAGAGGACCGGTTTGGACACACATGGTAAGAAATATATCAATCATAAGGCAGAGCAAGAAAGAAAGTGACCCACATAACACCCAACACTACAACATTATAATACATGAAAAAGAAGACAATAGAGGGGAAAGATAACCAAGAAAAGTTTTGTTTTAACTCCTTCTCTTACCAAATTTAAATCCATGTGGAAGCAGAAAGTTAATAACCATAGAGCTCTCATCTTAAGATCTTTGTCTCAGACAGACACAGCAGTGTTGCAATGTTTCAATGATTGGAATTTTTATGGCAACTGAAGCTTCTCAAGGTCAACAGTTGAGAAATGTAATGAGGTAGGTCAAGTAGTCACTTTGAAGTAAATAAAGCAATTAGATACATGGCTTCACTTTCGTGGATCCCTTTTTGAGCCACTCAGTTGTAACATATGATACCATTATCCTACTAACAAAGAATGAAATCTAACTATGTGAGCAACTGACAGAGGGAGAGAGAGAGCGAGAGAGAGAGAGAGTTCCAATGTTTCTGTAGATGATAAATCATAGAAACATAAAAGGTCATAAAACTTGTCATAAAAGGTGACAAGCTTATACCCTAGTTACACACAATCTACACACCCTGACAGACATAAAAATCAAAATCGGAGGCATACTGTACATGCACTCAGTCAAACAAATTTGAACACTCAGTAGCAGGAGAGAACAAAACAAAATGAAAGATAAACCGTTGAAGGGCAGAATGCGTATGTGCTACACATCTACAATGTGCAGAGGTAGTGCAGTAAGTCATGCAAAAGCAGTCCAAACAAACAGACAGCATAGGTGTGGGGATGTTTATGTGTGTGTCTCAGAATATGTTGTGTGCTGTTCGTTGATGAAATACATATAACATTATATATATATATATATATATATATATACACACTCTAT
>OMNV01011831.1:29609-58545 GCA_900303265.1 Brotula barbata | reverse complement strand
ATACACAATCTACACAAATTTAAGACACTGAGACACACACAGAGTTAATGCTAAACAAACTCACATATAATCATTTCACCCTAGACACTCTCCATCTCATGCCAAGCAACACCCACCTTCTCTGTTTCTAACACACTTTACCTGCAATAAAAGTTGCACATACAAAAAGCTGGATTCATGCTCGAGCTACTGGTGCATACTCACTCCTTTCCATCCTTAGAGGGGGAATTACAGGCATTGGAAGCAGGGGCTGTGTTAGGGTGCACGTGTATGGCAGTACTGGGAGCACTTCCAGAGGTGAGTTTGTCCAGAGTGCAGGCGGTACCAATGGCCCGGACCACAAGGCCCGACTCTCCCTCCAGGTCAAAACACTGCAAGTAGCCCACAACAGCATTCCCGCCCATCTCCAGTACCTTCAGACCTATTTTCCTTTGGAGCTCACCTAGAGAGACAGAAAGAAACAAAGGCAGGACAAATTACCTTTATGGGCATATTTACTGAACCCGCTGCAAATTACCATATGGCACGCTCAATTTTGCCATAGCAAGAGTAATTATTCAAGCCTAAGGCAACGCTGCTAGTGGCCAAAAATATTGTATTTACAGGTAGCTTACTCCACATTAACATACTGAGGCTAACAGGGATATTTCCTACCAGACATGAGAGAAATGAGCCTCTGTCGGGCTTCATTTGAAGCGCGAGGTGTTCTAATACGGTCGATCCACTGATACTCTGGATCTTCGTTCACAACGAGTTCTTCCACAAACCCATGAACCATTGCTGCCCGGTAGCAAAGTGGAATGGATGAGGCTGGTACATAGAATAGAAGAAAGACATCACAAAAATGTAATCATTTTACATTGGATGGAAAAACACCTTCTACCCTATCCTTTGTGATTATTCTTGGCATTGCTATTAAGCCTGTATGAAGCCAAAAACAAGACATATGCCTAAAATTGTGTCAACTTTTTAAGCAGAGAAAATGCACCTCAAAATTTATTATTGAACTTTAAACATACATAATAATCTAAAGAATATTAAGTTAAACTCACTGCAGAAGAACTTGACCCCACAGGAGGACTGTCTGAAGCGGTTCGAATCATTAAAGAGTTCCACTTTGACAAGGACATTGATCTCCCCACGGATACCTACAGGCAATTTTAACAAAAGGAAAACATCACAATAAGCAACAGCAATACCTGGAAGATAAAGTAAAACAGTAGAGTGGATTGTCATACCGTGGATGGTATCATAGATGGGAAACCAGCCAGAGATGACAGAGGCAGCCTCACTGCACAGCAGTGGGTCAATGTCAATGTAAACTTTTCCAATTGCATCATTAGCACTGTAGGTGTCATGGTCCAACACGGTGATTTGCAATGGTTCGTCCTGCAAGTCCTCATCATCAACCTAGGTATACAAAAAAGATGACATGACATAGTAATGTACAATAATATAACAGTCCAAAGCAACCCATCCACACTGCACTAGCAACAAAATACAACTATGAAACAGGCTAGTGTGTTTACAATGTTTGCAATGTGTTTTACCTCAAATTTGAACCACTCTGAGCTCCATTGTGGATTCAAGGATTTGGGACAGACATCTGTTTTGAAAGTTGTGTTCCCAAACTTGACCTGGGAAACATAACGCACATGACAAACATATCCAAATTTCGTTTTTAATCTTTGAACCAAAACAACACACCCCAACTATAATTAAAAAAAAAAAATATGTTGCAATGTCATCACAAATCAACAAGAACTGCTATTCAAGCGGCATCACCCACCTCTACAAACGCATCAGTAAGGTCACTTGCTCTGTCCATCACAGGCAAGTGGCGTCCAGCCACAATTCTGGCCTTCAGTTTCCCAGGCATGATGCAATTTTATCTTAATCTGGGAACAAAAGCAGTGTTCAGCAAACATCTGATAACTTCAATTCTAGCCGTTGCTGTCGCAAAAACAAAGATCTTGAACACCAGATTACATGTCACATGTTGTTGACAGTCGCTGACAGTGACAAGCTATGTTCAAGAGTCTCTTCCTCTGTTTACATGCTGACAAGCCACTCGCTATTCGATGCTACTTAGCTAGTTTCCCTTACATAACCTGGGGGTAACGCATCGACATCTAAGTAGCTTTACTTCCAAGTTACCCAACTAATTCATTTTATGAACACCACAGCCACCGTCGGTGCATCAGATTATCTTCGCATAGCAATGCTAACAGGAAAAGCCACTTAGGACTGCATTGCAGTCAGCCAGCAAGCTATCTGCTTAGCTCGTACCTGAGCGGCCATGTTTCTATTTACACTGCAATGCCATCACTATCAACGCTACTAAATATTATCTAACATGCTAAGCACAACGGAATCCTTACCAGTGCTACAATATCATTAGAGAGTCGTCATAGTGGCAGCAGGTTTGCTTCAGACAGATATTATAGTTGACAGCCCACCACACGTCTGACCTCCGTGTTCCTCCCATAACCCGACACGTTGGTCCCCTGCAGCGCAATCAGCAAGAAGTCATTACAGTTAAAATAGAGTAAAAATAAATGTTTAATGTTACAACTGGACGGGCGCCGCTATCGTGGGCTAGCTAATTCCGTACACGTTTGGCTACTTAGCTTACGTTATCAGGATAGATCTCGTTATGAATGGGGTTTCAGCGCTGAACATATGTTGCCTTCTCGGGTATCTCGTAAAATAGTACATTTCAAGTCAAACGACTCATTTAAGTTTAATTCTGGAATGAAATAATTACAATAGTAAAATAAGTGATTTAACTCATTCCTTCATTTAAAATATGTTTTAAAAACGTGCCATTAATGATTGTTGTTTACAATCAAGCAGCTATAATATTTGTATTCCGAAAGCATTTAAAGGCATCATTTGAGTTTGGGCATGCGCAAAGTGTTGCTGTTTTAGACCTGAATTGTTTGTTTTTTCAGTTTCAGATTGTGACCTGTACTGATTAATATCAAATTATGCTTTCCTAAAGAAATGTTCATAAACCACTCAGTAAAAAGTTGTTGGGCTGAAACAGATATAAATCCTTGATTATTCTTATTATAAGTTATTACCAAGCACCACAGATATCATTTTAGATTTCTTTGGTGGTAAAGAGACTATCTCTTATCAAATTAATATTCAAATATTTTCAAAAACGGACATTTGGTCACTTAGTTGTTCCCGCTGGGCCTGGTGATTTTTGAGTCAAGTGTTATTCATGTTCAGGAGGTTATAGTACCTGCTGTGCTTCAATTGCAGAGAACTTTGTACCGACATTCGTGTGACTGTCGCGATGATTTCTTTTGTGGCCCCAATGTTGTGTCTGAAATGTCAGCTTCTCGTCTCATTCCACAGCTGACATATGACGAGTCAAATATTGACTGATAATGTCAACCGTTTCTATTTCTATTTTCTCCAGTATGACACTAATGTTATACTAAATTAAATTCTTCTCACAAAAGAATAAAGAAAAGTGTCATTTAGAAATAAACACACTCAATACCAAATAAAGTTTGGACTTTTTATCAAACATAGAAATCACACCACAGGAAAAGATGAGCAGGCAGCTAGTCCACACATGTTGGTCCCACGTTCAATTAGAAAATATCTGTAAGAGAAAAAAGGATCTACACTGTCGTAATCTTCATATTGGTTTACTGAATTAATATTTATGTAAGTCAGTTGAAGGCTTTACCCTTTCATTCCCCAGCTGCTTCCCCATGAGTTCTTTACAATCCAGTAGGGAGTGCCATTCTCCTTTCCATACCCCACGGCTAACACTGCATGGTTCACTTTGTCTGCAGTTTTGTGGCATTTAGTGCTAGAGGCAAGAAGGAAACGACTGTTAGAAAAGTTGGCCGATGTCTTTCATGATAAATAATCTATTTGTAGATGTTTTGTAATGTTTTCCATTCCTTATTTCTAGAGTTGGAGGTAAATTTGGCTTCATTATCCTTTTCACTTCCACTCATAGATGCTCAGTTGTTGATGCTGATGTGAGTATATTACCGGGAATGTGTTTAAATGACTTACTTGAGATAACAAAAAGCCCTTTTCTATTTTTATAGCATTGTCATTAATATTCTAATTAGATTAGATTAGATTCAACTTTATTGTCATTGCACATGTCACAAGTACAAAGCAACGAAAATGTGGCTCTTCTTCTTTGTTTTATACATTTAAGTGTCAATATAACAGTAATTTCTATTTCCTAAAGCAAAGACAACATTACCATGACATTCTCTTACCTGCTGTACACACCCCGATGGTAATGCATGAAATCAGATACCACCTCATAAGCAATGCTAACAGGATTGCGTGTGGCCACTGCATCCACCATCCCCATCTCGTCATACTGTCACAGAAACAGTGAGACTGAGACGTCACTCCAAAATAATTGCAAAGTCTTTTACTTTGCTGAAATATACCGATCTTCACTTACCTGCGTTATGTTCACAATGTCTTTCACAAAAGCAGCTGCCAAATCAGGGATGTACTGGCAATGATCTTCCTGATGAAATGTAACAGTTCAAAAGGTTTAGTGTCACTCCAGGAGTTACTCCAAAGTATGGAAAAATGTCATTTAAAACTTAATTACATATGCTTTGTATGGGTAGTCGAACTCTGTCATCAGTCCCTTGTTGTATTTGATGTACTCAAATGCTTGACTAGGAAGGCCTCTAGAGGAGAGAAGTCTTGTATAAGAATCAAGCTGGAATGATACCACACAGACAGTAACACGACAAGAAAAATGTTTGTCAGTGATTCTCACCCATTACATCCATGGTTGTTGAACTTTTGGGCACAGTCCACCAGCTGTTGCTCTGACTAAACAACAAGCAAATGTAAAAGCTTTGTGATTTAGATACTTTGATTATGGATTACTGTTAGTAGTAACTTGGGAAAATGTAAGTCTTTCACCAGCTCTACGAGTTTTCCAGTGGCAATAGCTGTAACAGACTCCAAACAACCCGTTGTAGAGAAAGACCAACAGCTACCACAGCTTCCCTTTAGTGCATAAAAAAGAGACAAAAAATTACTTAAATGTACTGATCAGACATAACAAGAGCCATAGAAAGATTGGAACTGAAGAATTGCATGTACAAAAAAAGGTGTGCAAAGAGGGCATTGAGGCAAAGTCAAAAGGAGTCGGTCATATTAACAGATAGTTGCCATAAACTGACATGCATGTGCGACAAAATTGAGACCAAATCAGCTGGGCATAAAATATGTGTCACTATTTGTGGCGTTAGCCTTTACCTGATTCTTAACATTTGACACATAATTTCCTTTCTTTCTCCAATCAATCGATTCTGGATACGGGCCATCGCTGCTGACGTAATTCCCCTTTGTAGCGGAACAGTTCTACAAAAGGAAGCACATAAAACATGTAGCTGTTTTGTCATCCACAATTTAAAATGTTTCATAAACTGTAGATCATTACCTGTGGATCCGTCCAGAGGAAAAACCTTCGAAATTCACTAAAAGTCATATCCGAAAATTGATTCAGTGCCACTGCGAGAAGACAACAAACACATCGTCAGCACAGCAGTTTATTTCAGACCATATTGGAAACTTGGAACAGAGAGAAATTAGTTCCTACTGGTGAAAGTGTGATTTCCCTCGTTGTGCTTGTCAATTTTCCTCTTGTTCTCGGTGAATATCTGAAGTCTTTCATAATACTCCCCACTCCCCACACTGCTGTACACTTTATTGTGCTGTACAATAATATGCATTCATTAATAAAGTTTTTAAAATAAAGAGTTATGAGTTGCAAATGGTGTGGCGTGAAATAGTAGTCCCGTGATTTTTCACTTGACTTCCTGTTTTCGATAATATGCACTTGGTGTATTGATTTACCTGTTTCATCCACGAAGTGAAGTGAAATTCATCTGAAAAAACCAAAACAAAGATGTAGCTTGAAACATTTCGAAATGTTAAAGAAAAAAAGGGGGTGTGGGGTGGAAATGAAAGTGGATGTTTGGGTAAACATGGTCTACTAAATCTACAAAGTTTTTAGATTTAGAAACAAAAACAGCAGCTTACCTTGGTCAGAAATGTGAAAAGCGGAAGTCGCAAAGACAAAAGCAAATAAAAGAAAAATACTCCTCATGCTTGCTGTGTTAGCTTTAGCTGACGCTGAGACGAACTGAAAGTGAAGTGAAGTTCACAAGTCGCAAGGTCGTCCGCACATTCCCCTAACAACACAAATGACAACCATGGGCAGTACTCTTGAACATTTGAAACACGTACTTTAAAAAATACACAATTCAAAACATGTTGAGTGAACAGCTTCTTTCAGAATGAGAAGGAATATAATTAGTTTTTTTTCATTTCTTCTAATAATAATTATCACTTATGTACAGTGGTCCCTACCTGTTTGAGTAAACAACATTGCAGTGCATTATTTGTCAAAATTGGGACGTATTAAATTAGGTATATAGAAAAGGAGTATTGCCCTCTATCGCGAATGTGCTTACAAACAGGCAAATGTGTCTGTTTTCACACGGAGCCGAGGATGCTGCACATCTACGGAAACGCACATTTTGCGCCGCTGATACTAATTCTTCAATAATGGCTGTTCGTAAACCAGTTCGTTGGTGCATTACCGCCACCTGCTGGATTTATATGTGAATCGGAGAAATGGCACGAAGCAAAATTTGTATTTTCTCAGATAGGTATATTTTGTTTAGAATGTTAAATGTTGACATACAGTTCAATCTGGCAACCCAATGAGATTTTCTAGTAAATGGATATTAAGGTAATTAAGCCCTACATTCATCAATGCTGCAAAAAGGTCATTGGTTCAACAATGTAATCCTTACAGAACAATACGATTTACCGTTTCTAATAATTCACAACAGCGTATGCATTTTCCTGTTGGGTGTTCACATATATTATTAGATGTGTAACTGAGCCCTGCATGGTGTAATCTCAGTGGGGTTATGATCTGTAAGACTATAGATATATCAATTTAAACGATTAAATTACAATTAAAAGTGACCCATCAGAATACATACTTGAATAAAAATAATTTAGCTGCAGAATTTCGGGTCTTCACAGTGGCATGCACACCTTATGATGAGTTTGCGATTAACAAAATTACAATCTCAGCCAGCACTCCACATGTCTTTAAAGTTATATAGTGACCATATAATACACAAGGAAATAATGTACCAATTCAGTGTAGCTTTTCAAACTTCAAAAGATGAACTTGAACTTTGGAGGGCACATTGAATGAATTAAGACTGTCGATAGTCCTTTACGTAGTGTAGTATTTAACATTATGCACGAGGAAGCATTAATACAACTTAAATAAATGACATACATTAAGTAAAAAACCAAAACTAAACTATAGTAGTTGTTTTGATTTTTGCTTCGTTACTTTGTGCCACTAACACTGCATAATAACAGATGGCCTTCTAATGAAATCTAAAAATGTGCTGTACGGTTTGAAGAAAAATAAGTCTATGCGCTATTACGACATTTTGTACGTCATCGCGCTAATGCGTCATCGACCACGTGACAGTGTATACCCGAACCGATCTCCGGCGCAAAGTTTCGTAGCATTGTGCTTTACTCCGGCGAGACAAGCCCCGTCGCCTCGGTATCATCTAGCCTACCACCAGCTGAACCTCCGCAGAAGCTCTTTCTGTGGTAGCCGGTTAGCATCATGGCGAACGTGGTAGATACTAAACTATACGACATCCTCGGAGTTTCACCGTCTGCTTCTGAAAATGAACTAAAAAAGGTAGGGCGATTTCGAAACAGACAGCAACGGTTGTCAGGGTAAAGGCGTATTACAAAAAGAAGAGTGGTCTCCAATGAAATGTGCCCCAGAGACAAGCTAGTCGGCGTGAGCTAGTTGACAGAACGTTAGCTAAATGAAGCTTAGCAACAGCTTACGGGCTAGCTCGCTCACCAGCTAGCATTGAAGCTACCTGCCAGCTGCTTCGTGGCACGTTTCTGTTGCTTAGACTTTATCTCAATTTGTTATGGTGAGACAGTTACGAGACAGAATGGTAGTACTCTTTATTAAGTCAAGTAATAAATGGTAAAAATGTGATGAGCAAAACATTGTCTGCCGTCTCGTATGTGCTAGCTTTTCCGCTAACAAGAATCGTATGCTAAGATTCATCCAGCAAATAGTCTACGCCTGATCACTCTGTAAACAAGTCGTGTTAGCTGAACAACTATTCGGCTAAAATTAAAAAGTAAACAAATCTGCTAATATACTCATTGTTTTGGGGTAATTCATGACTTTAGGCTATTCAGTCACCTTGAGTAAACTCTAATTAACTCTACTAGTTTCCTAGTAAATAACGATTAAAAGACAAATACATATTTAAAAGTATTTATCAGTTACTGTCTGACAAATTCAGTGCGATCTGACTTTGAATTCATCGGAACTTGTTAAAACATCTGTCAGATGTGCTCCCTCCCTTTAGTATTAAGACAAATTAAAGACATTTTAAAGCTACATTTTCATTCAACCCACCAGATACATATGAAGAGTCAGTAAATGAAGATTTTGTTAATTAGTAGCATTTCTTTTAAAATATTAATTGAAATTTTCTTTTTGTCCATGATCAGAGAGGTAATATATTAACGCACAACAAAAATAAGTAAAAACTAGATTTGAAAAATGTAATCACAGCATAACACCACAACCTACCACCTTCTGACAATCTTTCCTCCTCCTTTCATATATTTATAGTTATAACCAAATGCCCATTCTCTCCAAATCCCTGAAATATGCAAGAAATAGTTAAATCGCTATTCAAATCCACTTTCAGATGTGAAGGATGTCATTATTCAACCTGAGCTATGTATATGGCCTTCACCGTCTCATGCAAGTTTAGGGAGTCACAGGTTGCAGCAATAATGTTAATGCTATGATTTCTGAACCAGCAATTGCACTCCACAAACTCCCATACATCTCAGTTTTACTTAATTAAAGTGCACAAGTATCAGGATTCTGTCAGTGCTATCACAGAGCTTGATAGCTCAGATGGCAGAGTAGCAGGATTTTAATCTGAGGTTCCAGGGTTTAAATTCCCGTTTGTGTCATTTTTCCACCAGCTTCACAATGAACTGCTGATCATGAAGGTTTAGAGTTAATTATTGGTGAATCTTAAACTGCGTAAAATTTGTCTTGTCCTTTCGAACAAAGTAAATTGCTAAAAATATAACAATCTGTACTTTCAGTTTAACAAAGTTAAAAAGTGATGAAAAATACTAGTTTATTTTGTGTGAACGGCCCCCTTAAATGCCAAATCTTGTGTTTTTAACAGTAGCTATCTGGGCAGCAAAGGTGAAGTGCGCTATTTGCATATTGGTTCCATTTTCTACAAAGCACAACAATCTTAACAAAAGTGAATTTGGTGCATCTGGAGTGTCATTTTTGACAGAATCAGGCCACAGCTTGTAATACAGGTTTTCAGAGTTACATATAGGTTAGATATTTTTGCGTCCAGAAACTTTGAATGCTGTCTGTAACTTTTTTGAAATTTTGTTTCTTTTTTTTTTTGCAGGCGTACCGTAAATTGGCCAAAGAGTACCATCCCGACAAGAACCCCGATGCTGGAGATAAGGTATGGTAGGCCAAATCATGTCATCGTTGACATATTAATGACAGGGCCAATACATTTGGGAATAGTTGCACATGTACTTTGATGATGCCAAGTTAATTTGTCAGGTAACTACAGAGTTTGAGGAGCAAGAGGACAGAGGACAGTCTTAAGCCCTATTTGTACTGAATTAGTTTTACCTGGGGACCTCATGTGATTTAGAAACTTGATTTGAAAAGTTCAAGAGTGCAGTGGCCGAGCAAGCTAGAGAGTGAGTAAGGGAAAAGATCAACATTAGTGCGTAAGGTGAATGAACGTAGTCACTGAGATGCAGATTCACTCAGGACTAGTAACATCACATGACCTCTGTGTTCTATGAAATATGTTGAATAAAATATTTTTTCTCCATTAGAATTGAAGTCTGATTTTGTTACAATTTCACAGCAGGGTTTTTACATTTCCTTTATCATTTAAAAGTGTGCTTAAATCTAGTCAGCCCTTATTGTTGTGATGTTTTTGGTAGCCTTTAATGTCTCTAAAAGTTTCTGTTCTTGATTTTTCAGTTTAAAGAGATCAGTTTTGCATACGAGGTACTGACAAACCCAGAGAAGAAAGATCTTTATGATCGTTATGGAGAGCAGGGGCTACGAGAGGGAGGAGGTGGCATGGATGACATTTTCTCCCATATTTTTGGAGGAGGACTTTTTGGGTTCATGGGGGGACAAGGAAGAGGTCGCAATGGAGGCAGGAGGAGAGGAGAAGATATGGTGCACCCCCTGAAGTATGTGTTCTGCATTGAGACCATCAGTGTGTTTCTTCGTTTTTGAAGTAGAATTTATCATCTTATCTTTATTATTGTCATACAGAGTATCTCTGGAAGACCTCTACAACGGAAAAACCACCAAGTTACAGCTCAGTAAGAATGTCCTTTGTGGTACCTGTAATGGGTAAGTCAGTTTTAAGAACATAAAAGCATACAGTGCTCTAGTCTTGTCAAATCCAGTTGGTGTATAATGGTATTCATTCTATTGCTATTGATTGTGCACAAATAAGAATTCTTGTCAATAATGCATTATGAAGTAGAACAAATAGGTGATGTGAACATCCAATCCAGAGATGTGTAGCAAAGACAAAAAAGCTGTTATGCAGGGGGGGAAATTGTTTGCAAAACAAAACAAGCAACCATGTAATCAACCAAGCAACTTAATGATGTTCTTGTCTAATGTAGCCTCTTTTTGACATATTTGCTTTACAAAGCTATTGGTGGGCGAAATGTTGCTGCAATATAAGAGCTCTTGAATTTCAGTGTGGTCTTTTTTCCACTACATAACAATACTTAACCATGTTTTAGTCAAGGGGGAAAAGCAGGATCGGTGCAGAAGTGTGTGGCATGTAGAGGACGAGGTATGAGAATCATGATCAGGCAGCTGGCACCTGGCATGGTCCAACAGATGCAGTCAGTCTGCACAGACTGCAATGGAGAAGGTGATATATACGGAAACACTGCTACATTGTCAATATTTGGGGAAAATGTATAACATGTAGTCAAATGCTGCAGCACGGAACCTATACAATGTTTGTTTGTGTGTGTCTAGGGGAGGTGATAAATGAGAAGGACCGCTGTAAAAAGTGCGAGGGTCACAAGGTGTGTAAAGAGACGAAGCTTCTGGAGGTGCATGTAGACAAAGGCATGAAACACGGACAGAAGATTACTTTTTCTGGTGAAGCCGACCAAGCGCCAGGTGTTGAACCAGGAGACATAGTCCTGGTCCTGCAGGAAAAAGAACATGAGGTATCCAACATTTGTACGGTCTAACAGAATGAATGACTGAACAATCTGTTTCACAGAGTTAAATAGCCCATAAATAAGACCCCCTTGAAAATTTGAAAAATTTAATTGTATTCCTAAACAGGACTTTCGTCGGGAGGGCAGTGACCTTCATATGGTCCAGCGTATTGGCCTTGTGGAGGCGCTCTGTGGGTTCCAAATGACCGTCACACACCTTGATGGCCGCCAGTTGCTTGTTAGGTATCCACCTGGCAAAGTCATCGAACCAGGTAACATGTATTCACACTATTCAATTTTCTTTACTGTCTTTCAAGTTTTACCATTTATCACTACATTTATTTTGATTTTGGCTGTTAACAGCTTTGGATTAAAACCCAAAGTTGGAAAAATTATCATTTTTTTTGTAACCAGAACAATGGACAGACAGTAGATGGAATCCGAAAGCCAAATAAACTCAGGCAGAGATAATTTATATTGGATATTCTATTGCAGTGTTTTTCACTTAATGGACAAAATGTATTATTGTTCATTCTACAGTAGTGTTCAAATTGCAGGATGATGGTGCCTCATCAGGTCCTGTCGCCATATCTTAACACTTCTGTGTGTGTGTGTGTATGTGTTGTTCCAGGCTCTATTCGAATGGTGAAGGGTGAAGGAATGCCCCACTATAGAAACCCATTTGAAAAGGGAGATCTTTACGTTAAATTTGATGTCCAGTTCCCTGAAAACAACTGGATTAGCCCAGAAAAGCTAAATGTGAGTAACATATGTAAACATACATATTTCCTCATTGCATCTCAAGTAAGCTTATGTAATAATGGTCATGTATGTTTTTTAATGTATTTTTTTTCTTTTTCAGGAGCTTGAGTGCTTGCTGCCTGCTCGTGCCGACGAGCCTGTTATCTCAGGAGATGCGGAGGAGGTTGACTTGACAGATTTTGACAAGAGTCAAGGGTCAGGCGGTGGAGCTAGGAGAGAGGCCTACAATGATAGCTCTGATGAGGAGGGAGGTCACCATGGTCCAGGGGTGCAGTGCGCTCACCAATAGAGACTCATATTTAAAGATGTGTATACACACAAAAGCATAAATGCATACAGTACATCCCTTGATTCCCATTACTAAAATCAATCAACACAGATGCACACGCATCTACATTTCCCTCCACACATACCTCCTCACTTCCATAGTGCCCATATATAACAGAGACTTGACGTGTGATGACCATTTTGTGTTTATGGACCGTAGTTTACATCAAAGCCTCCAGCAAGAAAGAGCTCCTTTTCTCAGATTCACTGACAGAACATCACGTGAACCTCCTCATATCTTAGACTTTTACCTTTCACTGTGGGAAACGCCAGTCAAGTGTATAAAATACAAATAATGTTGATCTATCTTGTATAAGGTGTAGTTTATTCTGTCTCACACAAGCGCATGCTGCTTCTTGCTGAAGATCTCTCACATTAAAATCCAGGGATCATAATTTAGGGCACTGCAGAAATATGACACCATCGTGTCTTAACTGCTGTCAAGATTCCCTGCAATTGTAAGGGCTGATAACAGCTCGAGTGTTTCTTCACAGCCCCTAAGCTGAACTATTTCAAAAAGGGGACGCTTTGGTTTTTGCCAGTCCCAGCTGGTGTATTGCTAGAATATTAAAGCCCGGAATATAGCCTCTCTCAGCCAGGTAATATGTTTTCTTAGTTTTGAATTGAAGCTTTTTGTCTTTGTTTTATTGTTCAAGACAACAGAACTTGAACAGAAGTTGTGCACTCTTTGTTGGAGGCAAGGACACACGTGTGTGCTTGTAAGTTCGTAATTCAGTGGCTCGGTGTGTGGGGAGCTACTGTGGACTCTTCTGGTTTATTAGGCTAGTAGGTATTCCTGCTTTGTGTTGGACTGCAGTGTGAGTAGACACTATTTAAATGTCAATAAAAAAAAAGAATGTTTTATTTGATGAGACTCATGCCTAGGCGGTTCCTTTCCATGTACTCACGGGGGCTAAATGGGCCAAGTCTCTAGCAGATAATTCACTGGCCCACACATTCACTCTGTATTATATTATATACCCCCCACAGTAGAGTTGTTATCCGAATGTCTGTTGGCATGTCACAATATTCTCCCCATATGTCCCATAGACCTGTAAATAGCAGCTGCAGTACATTGGTGCGTTCACTGAAGTCTATAGTGGTGTCCTTCGTGTTGTCACAATATTTTTCTTGCATAAATGATTAAAGGCCAACAGTGCAGATACAAATATTTCTTGAATCGTGGAACCACTGTAGACTTTAAATATGCACCACTGAATGGATTGTGTATGTAACTTACCAGAGGAATAATGTATACACAGCTAAAAGGGTCATTGATTTGAAAAAACAAAACAAAAAAAATTGTTGATGCCTATGTTTGTCGAAATAATTAAACTGTATAATAAACAGTTGCGTTTGACAATTGTTGTCTTTCATATCCACAATTGCAGTCAAATTTCTACAGCATATTCTGTTTGAACACTTACAATCAGGGAGTCTATATACTCGAACGGGACACAGCATAGGAGTTTATACAGCTGTAGTGTCAGTCTGCCCCTCCTTCTGTTTCCTTGCTGGTAAGAGTGACAGGACCCAGTAGTTCCTTGAACCCTGTTGTGTTTCTGAATGATAAATGGGAAAAAAAATTGGATTGATGTAGAACATCTTTTGTTGTTTCTTGTCTGCTTCAAGGTGATGCTCTCTACCTGTCTCGTCTGGATTGCATGACGTATGAGCGTTCTCTCCTTAGCTTGTCCAGTCGCTCTCTAACAACGGTCTTCTGCTGGTTCTTGTCCTCCTGGAATATACACACATAGTAACTGCAAATGTGTGTATGTGCATGCAGGTACATTATATGCAGTTATATTTACCTGCGGTAGATCGTGTGTGAGGTGTCTTAATCTGTCTGTGTGATTCAGGCCAAGCAGGTCCTCCTTTGCCTTTCTGTTTTGGACGATGGACAGACGCTCCTGAACCTAAAAGATTGTCAAAAATCAGGGGGTTTTCTGTTTCATACAGTTTTGATGATTATCTTTTCCTAGCTATGAAGAGATATTCATGAAATATGGTGGCCAACTTGGGACCTGCAGTATATCATGTTGGTGATGATCCAGGCCTTGTTTTAATTGTGATACAGGCTGTTTTTTGACAATTGTGGATCTAGATCGAGATTTGAATCGTGTCCATAATATGTAATCTTTACACCACAAGCTAAATATCTTCATATCTTCATTTAGATTAAAGAAATTAAATAAAATTATGACTCTTTCACTTTCGGATCAATAAGATGAAGTGTTTTGGGATTGTTCAGCCTTGGCACAGGTACCTTTCTAGCATTTTCATGCTTTTTAAAAATACATTAGTCTATATTGTGTGCGGACTGACTACAGTGACACATGAAACCTCTCTACCCATCTCTCACCCTCAGTAGTTGTCTCCGTCTGTCTCTTTGGTGCCTCTCCTCCACTTTTCTCTGCATGTCCACCAGATTGCGCATTGTCCTCTCCCTCTCCATGACTGACACAGATTCCTCTGTTTCCTCCCTCTCCATCATTCTGGCCTCCCTCTCTGGGTGGTAACTATCTTCCTGTAAACCCAAAATGGAAATGAGCCAAACATTTTTAAAGTGGATGAAGAATGCTGCAGTATCCGTGTTGAGTCCTGGTCACACAAATGCACAACAGCAGCTTTACTGTGGCGTGTGTAGTATATTTTTGGTCTTCCTCTTCAGGTCCTCTCAGGCCCCACAGCTCTTTCTCTGATTTGGTTGGACATAGTTCCAAATCAGTTCCTTCTCTGCGCTCATAAGCCGTTTCATTGCACAGGCCGGACAGGTCATCACTCCGGAGTGTCTCTGCTGCTGAAGCATGAGTCTGCAGGTCACACTTAGATCGGGCCTCCCTCTTCTCTGGTGGATCAGTGCTCAACCTCTCAGCTAGAGTCAGCGCCTCCATCTAAAATGCAGGAAGGAGAGAATAGAGTCAGAATCTGATAAACAATATAACTGTGGTCTGCTTCCAAGAGTACCTCTCCTCCTGTGCTGCATGGCTGCTCTCCAAACAGGAAGGGAGAAGCCTTGGACACCTCCGTGTGGCGCTCCCCAGCAGTCTCCTCACAGTGCGCTTCTTCATCTGTGCTAGGCATGTCAGTGGGCCCATCCTCAGTCCTCAAACTGCTCTCAACATCCCGGTTCTGCGATGTGCTTCCGTCCTCAGGGTCTGTCTGGTTGTCAGCATTGTCTTCTGGCGGCTTGCTCCAGGCTAGGGCGATCAAAGAGCCCTGTTTCTCGTAGCTCTGCGAGCTCTTTGGGCTGCCCACTTCTTCCTGCTCTGTTCCATCCTCTGCAGTCGGTCCCCCCTGGGAAGTGCTTGTTGGATCTGATACACACAAGATCTCCAAGTAGGGTAGGTCCTCCATGACTGCGCCACAGCCTGGATGAATGGGAGGTACAGTTTAATTACTGTGTGTGCATGACTTAACTCGTTTAATTTCATAAATGAATGCAATCAGCACCAGTTGCATTTGTAAACAAAAAGGTAAGATGATAAAAGTAGAGTATACCTGTACAAATATCCTGTTTGTCAGTCCCACAAACAGTTTGCACTCCATTTAGTTCATGGCCGGGCCCTCTGACTGAATCAGCTGTGCCGTTATTTGGTGCTTTTTGCGCCCGAGTGCTGTCTGGGTCTTCGGTCGGACTTTGCTGAGCTGCGTTTTCCTCACTGCTGTTGTGTGGTGTTAATTCTGGATTAGTGGGAGTGAGAGGCACATCAGAGCTCAGGAGCTGCATCAGACCGGTGATGTGCTGCTCTTGAAGCTTAGATTCATACTCGTCCCGCAGAGCTCGGAGATGCTGTGGACTCTAACGCACAAGAAGCAGGAGTACTCTTTTCAGTTTGTACAGCACTGTAATCTCATTTCATAATGGATGCTATGGCTGTCACTCACGCCGTGAAGGAGTTCTCTCAGGAAAACAGAAGCTTGGACTTCTTGGGACTCCATCAGATGGGTCAAGAGGATTTGTCCACAAATTAACATCTTGTTTTGTTCTGAGAAGGTCTGTGTCTCTTTCTGCAGGTTGGCGTGAATTTGCTTCAGCCTTCGTTCACAGCCTTCTCTGAAAGCAGCATGCCTCTGCTCATCTTCTATGAGAGGTGTAAAAGTTAATGGAAGAAAAAATGCAAACCCCGTTCTGATAAATGTTGTACACAGTAGAAAAAAAAACAAACAAACACTAATTTACCCCCTCTTGTAGTCACGCAGTCACCTGACATCCACAAATCCTCTGAGAAGGCCCCATGTATCAAGTGGAGCAGGTAATTCCTCTCTTGCTCCTGACTCAGCACCAGCAGCTGCATTAAATCCCGCTGGAATTGTGAAAGAGCTTTTGTTGCTTTTTTTTATGCTTTGGATAAACATTTTCTTCTCAATGAAAAGAAGGAATATGAAGAATAATTTGATCAGATCGATGCACAGTACCTGCTGTGGTGATACTAAGATCAATTCTTGCTTTTCTTCTTCTTCTTCCTCACTCTGTAGCCACTGAGCGGCCTGCTCTGCTTTACACTGACTGCTCACACATGGCCTAAAAAAGAGAGAGAAAATCCAGTATATACATCTAGATATTCAGATTTGTGGTATACTCTTATTTTCAATGTCTGTATTTGTGGCCTCACCACGTCTCCCAGGATTGTTGGGCTGCAAGAAGAGCACCATAGGACAGTTTTTCTCTCTGGGCTCTGAGTGTTGCCAGTCTAATGTGCAGACATAAAAGTCTCAGCATCTCTCTGTCCATCCTGAAGGGAGGAGGGAAATATTCAAGAAGAAATGTGTCTATAACAAATATTATTACAGACATTTTCAATAAAGGTGATGTATCTACCTCCCACTCATGACCGTGAGTGTGTCTCTTTCTTGTTTACGAGATGTGTGTAACTTGTACAGGAAAGATACAGCAGACCAGGAGTGTACCCCGAAATCAGGGCAACTTTTAAAGGACACAACTTCACGGGCCCTGTCAGAAAAAGATCAGGACAAATTAAAAACAAGGTTGTCAGCATTGTTATTTATGCATATAACTGCATTGTTTATTTCATTCTTTGGTGCATCTCAAAATTTTTTGTTACAAACATTGATTTCAAATAAAAACCAAGAATAATCACTTTGGGTTTTTACACTTATTGTCAGAGAAAGTTAGACTCTTGTGTTAAGTTTGGTGACAAATAAATTGTTTAATTTCCTTTTTATTACCTTTTAATTTGAAAAAGACGTCATAATAAACACGTTACCTGTACATCTTGAATGCTCCTGGCAGCTCAGCCAAACAGAGCACATCGCCTGACTGTAGAGCCTCCTCCACCAGGTCATCCAGCTCCTCCTCTTTCTTTTCTCGTTGCCATGGCAGCAGGGCATTCCAGACCGTCATACCTATAGAAAATGCAAAAAAAAAAAAATTCAGCAAAGTGATGCAATAGACTGTTTTGCGCTCTGCATGTTGTCTTGTCGTTATGGATTCCTTACTGTGCTGCTCCTGAAGCATCTCTAAATACAGCTTATGCGTCACCACGTCATACTTCACCTCCACCAAAAGCAGGACATCCGACAAGGAGACGCAGCCCCAAGACTGACCTCCGGCTCCTAACCTTTGACCCTGCCAGAGGGCGGGCACTACACTTTGCACTCCTTCTGCCACCAATCTAAGATAAAACAAAGAAACACATTCAGATTCAGATTATAATTGCTTTGTTTTCATGATGGGTATCAAATAAACTTCATTTTTTCTTTCCTCCCACGGCTGTTTGTGATGCTGAGGACGCTCACCTGGCCCAGTGTTGCCTGGCTGCCTTCTTCAGTCTCCACACACCCTTCCTTGTTTTCTGCTGTCCTCTACTTTCTGCCAGTCTCCCCCTCTGTATGGAGAAATTGAAAATCAAATAATGATGAATGGTGCGCTAGCCTGCAGCCAGGAGAAAATCTGCCACGCAGCAAGCAACTCCTGTACCTGTGAGCAGGCTGTCAGGCTGTCAGTGGGGCACGGCAGCCTGGATCCCGAATCTGCTCGGTTGGGAAATGTATTAATAGTTTTTGCATCTTTGCAGGGGCGATTCGGAGCACGAGGATCGATGGTGACGTGTCTGTCCATCCTATGTAGAGTGTCAAGACCTCCCGTGTTGACCAACTGGAGGTCCCAGTACAGCTGAAGACAAACATTGGTGTCTTAGATGCAACAGTCAAACATTTTCTAGATGACACGTTGCTACTTCGTACCATTACCATTTCCTTCCTTTCTCTGTCCTTTTCCATTTCTAGAAGGACATCCAGGACCTTTTTACCCACGCAGGACCAGCCATCGTCATCACCTGCAACCTTTAAGTATTTGATCATAGACTATAAAATCATTATCAGATGTTTTGGCTGCCTGCAGAACGTCCACCGCTCACCGAGCCCTTACCTTTTTCATGGCCACGTGTGCTTCCTCGGCAGTGGAGGGCACATGAAACACTTTGGAGAAAAGGGTACTCACATCTCCAGAGGACAGCTCTGCCCCGACAGAAACCCCCACACACTGGTACAGAGCGGCAATGTAATCCTAAAGTCACGCAAAAGGACGTTAGATTCGTCTTACACACACAGAAAAAAAGTTCTCGGTCAACTTCGTGTCTTACCTGCTCCATGTTTTCGCCCTGGTAGGCTGATGAATTATACAGTCTGTTACTATGGTTACCGCGGAACACCAGACAACAACCGGATCAGGTTACCAGGCAACAAAAGTGACAGTTTCTCTGTCAGCCAAGAGAGCTATGTGATACTTGATCGCGCGTCATTGTACCTGTGTAATATAACAGCTAGTGAAAGTTGGTGGATCCCAGCCAAAAACACGTTTTTACAAGGAACAGAAGGCAAACAGGATACAGACGGTACACAGTGCAGTACAAACGGTGTTACTACATCAACTTTAGCCTCCGTCTTTGAAAGGAAAATGAAATACAACAAATACTGGTGAAACATTTATTTGTAACATTGAGAAGAAAAAAACAAGGTCACCTGATTATATTCCATACTGTACATACAGTACACCAACAGATGAAACATATACTCATTTGATACTAATGGAGGATTTCTCATGTAAAAGGTAGTAATCTGTTTTAAAAAAAGACAGTTTGGACAAATATCAAAAGACAAGTTGACCGTTAACCTAATCCAAGGCTTCGTGTAGTATAAATATTCAGTGCTAATGTATACAAATACAAAAAAAAAAATACAGTATTTCACCATAATGTGTATTTAGAATCCACAGATCAGACCGGCTCTTCAGTCAGTGGGTGGATGGGATGTTTTCAGAGATGACAGTCTGTGTGGTTTTTTTTATCTGTGTGAGTGCGCGTGCACTTGTGCAAGAAAGGAGCGTGTGTGTGTGTGTGTGTGCATTATGACATGTTGCCATGTATGATCTTGGGGCAGTTTTCTGGAGGTATGCAGTAGTTGTTGTGTAGAACCAAACCAGCAGGGCACTGGCAGCCTGGAACACAAGGTTTGAAGCAGTGGCTTTCTATCACGCCCAGCGGCACGTCGACGTTGAAGCAGGTCACGGGGCACGGGGGGCCGCACTCATCAAACACAAAGCCCCTCTCCACAGGACAGCCCACAGCTGTGGAAGACAGGCCGAGGAAAAGCAAGGACCGAGAGTAACAGGTGAGACGTTTCTCAAACACCGGTATGATGACTGGAATTACATTCTATCCAAAGATTATGGAAAATACAGTGGAAGCGGATGCTTTGAATTGAATTTTGCCCTGTGTGGTATCATCAGTGTGTCTCTCACCGCACAGCGACGGGCTCCTCCACTGCAGAATGACTCCAGCCTCTCTGCACTGCCCGGCGTAGGCCTCCAGCGCGTCACACAGGCACTCATCAATGTTGGCCCCACAGGCACAAAGATCATACACGCACGCTCCGTACCACGGCTCGGGAGGGACCACGCGATGACAGGGCTTGAAGACGGCAGACTTAAGGACCTTGCAGCGAGCATTAGCCCCCTTCCTGGCCTGGTAGCCGGCGTCCTTACAGGGGTCAACGTCCTCTCCGGGACGGCAGGATGAGAGAGAGTGACTCCCGTTTGTGACCTGAAATGATGGCAGACACACATTCAGTTGATCAATTGAGTAAAATCTGCACAAGTTGTATACAGCAATGCTTTTATATTAGTCATTATTGTCTGTGTTGTATTGTTAAATTGAAATGTGGTGGACATGAAGCACAGAGGAACCCATTAAAATGTTAAAATCTGTCCACTTGATGGTGGTATTGTAATAACACTTTTTATATTTTGCCCTGCACCTTTTCAAATCTAAGTCATAAATCATTTTTTCCACATCCATCTATATACACCGCGCTCATATAGTCCTAACTAGATTTTCCAACATTTACAGTTTCTTTTCCAGCCATTTCAACCACAGAATTATACATTTATTGTGTCTTGGACTGAGCTGGGATCAAATTGTAACTTTATTTTTGATATTCCTCGCTTATGTGGCAGTGTTGTGTGGACCCGGGTCAATCTTTAAAATGTCTGTCGTAACCAAACTTGATGACTGGCAGTCACTACTTATGAAAACAACAAAAGGACCGTTGCATTTCTCTTTTCTTTTATTTGTTTTACCCTCCAGCTGTTGCCGAAGTCCGACTCCGATAGGCTGAGCTGTCCACTGGGCATTCGTAGGTCGTCCTGGTGGTAGTTGTTAAAGTTTCCACAAAGCCCGCAGGTTTGGCCCTTGTAGGAACCCGGCACGCTCACTTCCAGGTGTGAACGGCCGCTCCAAAGCACCTGAAGCAAACGTGTGGGGTTAATTTGAGCTGATGGCGTCAAAAGACAAAACCAAACGAGACGCCTCGGACACCGAAAGATCACCGTCACTGTACCTTCAGGCCGATGTTGGTGTTGAGTAATATGGTGTTGCTCTGACGTTCGATGTAGATGTACGGTTCTTTGAGGAACGGCAAAGTCACAATCTCATCGTTGACCTGATGATGAGAAGAAAACGGCTCAGCGGATGCAAAACACAGACAGGACGACGCGCGAACAGATCCACACAAACCTTGACGACCCAATCCTGGAGGAGCTGCACGGTGACGTCTCCGATGAACACCGTCACCTCTTTGGTCCAGGACACTCCTTTGCGCCCGCGGTCATCGTTAGTGGCGTGAATGCTGCCGAAAATAAAAATAACTCTCTGATCGTAGGATAACTATGGAGTACACTGTGATGGATTTGAATTTGTTCATCATAACGTCATATTAATATGAATGATGAGATCTTTAAAGCCTTTTCTGTGAGGTTTACGTCATTGTTACTGGATTACAAATGTCAAAACGCCTGTTAAATGTCTACCAAAATCCTTGAAATAAACCTCGCCTGTGCTCATTATCAATTAATTTATCAACGATTGAGATGTTAAAATATGTGGAACATCCTGGAAAAATCCAGACCTCTACTCTCGCACGGCATTTGTGAGGGTAACCGTGGTGATAACCTCACCTGAAGTCTCCACCATCACAGTCCTGTGCCAGAACATATGTGCAGGCTCCTTGGAAGTGTAGCATGCGACCATCAAAGGTCCTGTAGTGAGGGTCTCCGAAGGCAATGCAGGTGGCTGGACGAGGTAGGCAGTGGGGACAACACAGACCTGGGACAACGGCTGGCATTTCATCCTGAGAGCAAACACACACACACAAGTCACAAGAGCAAATGTATATCAGCAGGAGGTCCAGAGTCAGCCGGAATAAAGGTCGTGAAGAGAATTTAGCTCTATATTGTATTTCTATAGATGAAGCTCATATGATGAGATGGAGTGCGTGCGTGTGTGTGTGTGCGTGTGTGTGCATACTGACCGTTGCACAGGAGAGTGGAGGACAGCGTTCACTGTGACAGTGCACATCCCCGAACACACACGTGCAGCCGGTGCACTCATCCACCTCCCACTGTTCGTTAGACTGATACACTGTTCCCTGGTACAAACACGACACCCCTGTATCTAACACACACACACACACACACACACACACACAGGGGCATGAAACGTGTTATGCCGAGATGCTGTAAACACCACCAACAGTGTTAGTTAGCAGTCATACCTTGGCATTCATAGCAGCATTTTCCTGGAATCTTCACCTGCTGCTGGCCTTCCAAACACACCAGAGGTAAACACTCCTCGATGCTGCACTCGATGTAGCCCAGCTAGGCACGCATAGAGGGAGAAGGAAAGAGCAGAATGCATCAGAATCAGCTGGGATCATTGAAAATTACGATTCTAAAAATACACACCAGCTTAGATGGCAGTAACGCAGGCTGGCTTATTGTGACATATGTTATAAAACATACATTGTAAAAAATACTATTAAGTATATTTCTATTATGAAAATACATATATCGCTCGCAACATCATATACATGGATAGATGGAATAATCGTATTCATTGATAATCCAAATAATGACAGTCTAATTGGACAGCAGTTTGAAGAAGAAGAAGAAGAAGAAGATTTTCTCTGACTCACATTACAGGTACATGTGACGCAGTCGTCGTCGCTGTCTGTCCAGCTGCTGCCGTTGGACACGGGTCTGTCCTGACCCTCAATCACACAATCTGAATGGCACACAGTGCGCATGAACAATGTTAGGAGAACACTTTCAAGTATGAATGATTTATTGGCAATTAGATGGGTGATTTGAAGGGGCACTCGGAACAGAGAGATCTCACCTTTGCACACGGGGCAGCATGAATCAGGGGGGATGAACTGTTCACTGAGAGGGCAGGAGACAGCCAGACAGCTCTGGTGTAAGCACGTCCACGTCAGGTCCTACATCACACACACACGGTGTATCAACACATGGCACTGAATTGTCCAGGCAGATGTAAGTTTCTAATATATGTCAGCTATTTTTCGTTTTCATTTCTAGCACTGCTGAAAGGGAAGGAAATGTCTGATATTAGACCCATGCTAATGAGGTTCGTTGCCGCGGTACCTTGCACTGGCAGGTAAAGCAGGGGTCGTCCGTAGCCAAGACCTCGTTACCAATCAGGGTAGCGGTGCAGTTACTGAGAGGCTCTAGACACACCAAGCAAACAGTTACAGAGCTGATTCAGAATCATTCGCTGTATAAGGAAGCGCAGCGTGACATGTGTCAATGTACTGACGTGCACACACAGGACAGCAGGAGTCCGGTCCTGAGAACAGGATGTTATTCTTTGGACAGTCCACCAGACTGGGACACTGTTTACGGTAACACCTCAGATGCTGCTCCCCGTCCGGCATCACCTGGGATCGACAAAGGTCAAATCATGTTATGATGCAACAACAACCACTATTACAACACAGCACCTGAATAATTGACCAAATGTATATTTATATGGCTTTATGATCTATAATCGTGAGAAAATTGAGAAGAAATCAGAATCAGAGTGGACCATATATTCATACCTCACACGTGCAGACCTGACAAGGGTCCCCGGCTGGATGGAAGCTGTCCCCTGGTCCATACACTCTGCCCTCAAATATACAGTCTAATCAAACACATTCAGGGAAAGCAATCAAACATCAGTATGGCTGGAACAAACTAATTTGGCTCCTTCAGCTCCTGGACGAACAGAGGGATGTGTGTGTTTACGTACCAGCACACATGGGGCAGCACTCCCCAGGTACGCTGATCAGGTTGATGCAGGGGGACAGACAGCGTACCTCAGAGCAGGTGGTTACTCCATCCACACACATGCAAGTCATACAGGGGGTGGAGTCTGCGAACCAGCTGCTGCCTTCTGTGTGCTCCTCACCTCCATACACACAACCTGAGCAGGAGGGGGGAGAAAAATGCTGAAGTCATCATTTTTCCTGCTGTGATTAAGATTCATGGATCTGCAGCGTTTACCTCTACAGCGAGGACAGCAGGCTCCTGGATCGGTCACCTGATGCATGCAGATGAGTTTAGGACATTCGGGAGACACGCATCGCACCTCGCCTGCCTGGGGAAACAGATCAGGACTTGAACACGAGTGAGATGCTTACGTGGACGGAGGAGAGACAGACAGTGAGGAGGCAGACCTGACAAGCACAGGTGGAGCAGCGATTGGAACTCAGAGTCCACGTCTGACCGTCGGCATACTCCTGTCCTTCCAGCATACACACTGACAGAGAGAGACAGAGAGAGAGAGAGAGAGAGAGAGAGAGACCCAGAAAATATTTAACCACGGAAGATGAGAGTGATTTGGGTGATTTAGCCCGATGTTCTCCCCTTCATTGTGCCACAGAAGAAAGATGATCCAAGAGATACCTGTACACTGGGGACAGCACTCTCCCGGCTTGGTCAGAGGTCGGGCACAGGGCGTGGGCGGGCAGATGAGGGGCACACAGGTGACGGTGCCCCTGACGCAGGTGCAGCGCTGGCAGGGGTTAGATGGCGGCGAGAAGGTGTGACCGTGCGAGTGGACGACGCCGTCAAACAGACACGAGTCACACATGGGGCAGCAGGTCTCCGAAGGGACAGGATGGGAGCACTGGACTGGACAGGGTTTCTTCTGACAGTTCACCACCTCGTTCTGAGGACAGATTATAACAGGACGAAGAGCGATAAGATCCTTACATTTGTGATGTTTGTCTTATTTCGCCAATTTATCCCACATGTCAAAGCATCGAGTGTATTACTGACCAAACAGGAGCAGGAGGAGCAGGGGTCAGAGGGCGGGGTGAAGGTAGAGCCCGATTGATACTCTTTCCCACGATGCCGACAAATCCCCGTGCAGACCGGACAGCACTCCCCCGGGGGGGTCACTGGACGCGAACAGGAAACGCCTGGGCAAGATACAGGCACACACACCACTGCACCACTCTGCACACACACACACACACACACACACACACACACACACAGAGAATGTTTATAATGTCCGTTTGCTCGTGATGCTGCCTGGGCATTCAGTCATAAAATATTGCAGAGTACCAGACAGGAGCAGAGCTGACAGTGATCCGTAGGGTGTGCAAATCGTTCCCCGTTCAAACAATCTCGTCCTATAAATCGACATCCGTCGCAGATTCCACAGGCGCAGCCGTCCACAGCCGGGTGGGGGCACGACACTGCAGGACATCTCTTTGGCACACACGCCACCTCGCCTCTCTATGGCAACGTAGATACATAAATAAGATGAACCGTGATGGTGGGAGGTGTGACGGTTAATAAGTCGTTCTCCAACTCACTGAGCACGTGCAGTCCTGACACCCTCCGTGTCCTCCAGGAAGGACCTGTCCATCAGTATACGTCACCCCTTGGAGCAGGCAACCTACACACAAAGTCAAACGTTTATTATTTACCATTATTCATTATTTGTTTGATCTCACACGGTGCCATGGGAGACGGTTTACCGTCACAGACAGGGCAGCTGCACGAGTCGAGGACCGGGTGAGGACAGGGGGCCGTTGGACACAGCTTCTTTGCACATTGCACCGAGCCACTCTGTAAGGAGAGACGCATGACTCATAGTCATTAATGGGCCGAAATCTGTGCGTGTGTGTGTGTTTGTGTGTGAAAGTACGGGTGTGCACTGATTCTACCTGGCACGTGCATTCAGAGCAGGGGTTCCCCGGGTCAGGGAAGGACTGTCCATTGGTGAGGACAGCACCGTTATAGAAACAACCTATTCAAGAAACACAGGCTTAGAAAGTGTTATCACAGAAATGATTAAAAAAAAAACAAAAAAAACAAACAAACAACTTTTGTATCAAGGTAGGTTGTGTTGTTATAGTAATTTTGAGACACGTCGGATAATAGTTTGAAAGTTATTATGTTATTTTAAGGCCATAGACAATCCTTCAGATTGCTTGTCCTGTGGTACCACTCAACAACCACTAGATGGTAGCATAACAGCCCTCAAACCTAAACACTCCATTTGATCTGGATCTGGGGGCCCACAATGGAAATTAAGACAGATGCTGCCAGATAAGCAACGACCACTCATTGAGTTTCCATAAATATCTCCTCAAAGACAGAATATTGAAATTACTATGGAATAATTTCCAAAGACAACGACTCAAATGTATGCAGAAATGCATCTTTTGGGCATTATGGCACGTAAGCAAAAAAATAATACTGGTTTGAGCTCACTAGTACTATAGTACTCGTCCAAATCTTATTGAATTAGTACGGTATACAATATAAGTTAAGAACTTATATGAAGTATAAGTTATATGTTGTGGAAAATGTTAGACAACTTACGGTCACATTCTCCACAGCACTGTCCAGGCGGTTGGTAAGGATGGCTGCAGTCCTGATAACAGGGTATCTTGGCACAGACCACACTCCCAGCATAACAGTAACACGCACTGCAGGAATCTTGGCGATCGTGAAACTCTGTGCCTTCAGGATATTCGTTACCCTGAAACATGCAACCTGAGAGACCGGAAAGTGAGATTGGTTCAGATTTACGCATACTGCAGCAAACCGGTGCCGCAGCATTTTCAAACGATGGCTCACCTTCGCAGGACGTGCAACACTTTCTCTGGACCGGGTGGTCACAGTTGGCAGGTGGACATCGCTTGCGCTCACACCTGACAGAGCCTTCGTGACACGTACACAGACCGCACGGGTCCGACACGTCATCCCACATTTCACCGTTAGCTCGCTCCCGACCTTCATATAGGCATCCTGAGGAGGGAGACACGTTTGGAAGACTGACATTTAGCCTGCAAATATGTCTGTTTGATGATGTCATATGTAAAAACTGCATGGGACTGGTAGGTAGAGAACTTGTACCTTCGCAGGTTCGACAGCAGTCCTGGGTGATGGGATGGGAGCACGAGGCGAAAAGGCAGGGCTTGCGTTGACAGTGAACGGTCCCGTTGGTGCAGACGCAGGAGCGACAGGGGTCATCCGGGTCGTAGAAACGCTCGGTGTGTCTGAAGCGTTGTCGTTTGTGCACGCAGTCCAGTGGGGGAGCTGAGGGAGCATGGACGATGACAAGGATGAGGAGGCTGCTGGTTTGAGATTCTCATCCTCTTCACCTGTAGTTCCTACCTGGACACCGGGGGCAGCACTCTCCAGACGGCAGATTTGGGTTGGAGCACGGCAGGGGTGGACATCTCTTCATGAGACACTGGACATTCCCGTTCTGGAATAAACACAGACTGACGTGAACGTATGTCTCACAGGTCCAAATGTGACGAGTAGAGCGAGTCTTGGGAGTCTTATGGTCCTTACGATGCAGTTGCAGGTCCTGCATGTGTCCGTGGGGTGGGCGAACTCCTGACCATTGGGATATTCCTTTCCAGCATAGCTGCATCCTAAATATTGTGTAATTGCGACACATTATAATACCGATTTATTTATTTGTTCATTTGGAGTCAGAGTCCCTCACCGTTGCAGTTGTTCTGACAGCACGATCCAGGCAGAGGTGCGTTACAGTTAGGATGAGGACACTGAGCCTGGTGGCAGTCGATTCTGCCGCTGACGCACTTACACTCCTCGCACACACTCACGGGGTTGGGGAAAGCCTCGCCGTCCACAAACACGTGGTTCTCAAAGGAGCAGTCTGGGAAAAAAAAGACACAAACACAAGAGCGATCCGGATTGGGACAAACACAACACGATGAGCTGCAAAATTTGTGAACTTATCACGTCACGGGTTTTGGTACCTGGGCATTTTGGGCAGCACTCTCCAGACGGTGTGTGTGAGTTTGTACAGTTGAGAGGTGGACAAGGTCTTTTCTGACACTCTACAGTGCCATCCTGAGGGGGAAAGAGTGTGTGTTAGACGTTTTATAAAGAGAGACGGGGCACATGAGTGTGTGCGTCGTGCTGACCTGACAGGTACAGATGTGGCACGGCTGGTCAGGAGTTGTAAACCTCTGTCGGTTGCTATAGATACGATGTTTATAGGTGCAGCTTTCGCATACGGCACAACAGGAGCCTGGAGGGAGAGAGACAGTGTGGAGTCATTTGCATACAAGCACACACAAACACACACACAGTCATACCTGAACTCTTACCTGTGTGCTTGGTGGGATGCAGGCAGTCCGTGGGGGGGCACTGTGTATGTGCACACACAGTTTCACCATTCACACAGGTGCAGCGGGAGCAGGGACCAGAAGGGTGCCACTTGGCGCCTTCTTCATATTCTACCCCTTCCAATATACACACTAGAATGAGAGAGGAGGGGTTTCCATAGATGTGTGTGCGTATAGTAGTGTGCGTGCATGTGCGTGTGTGTGTGTGTGTGTCAATACCTTTGCAGATCGGACAGCAGCGTTGCGGGTCTATGATGGGGTTGGAGCACTGGATAGGGGGACACTTCTCTTCATGGCATATCACATTTCCACCCTGAAAGATGAAGGCGAGTTACTCATAAACACACACACACGCTCACACACACGCATTTTCATATTGTGAATTAAATGGAAATCAATTTGTCCACTTGCCTTACACTTGCACTGAAGGCAGGGTCCACTGCCAGGAGGGGTGAACGCTTTTCCATCCGCAAAGATCCTCCTGTCATACTCA
>OMNV01011831.1:0-29560 GCA_900303265.1 Brotula barbata | reverse complement strand
GGGACTCCATCCATATGTTAAATGCACACACTGACCGTCACATGTGGGACAGCACTCTCCCTTGCGCCTAGCTGGGTGACTGCATCGTAGGGGGGGACAGGAAGCATCCACACGCTCACATGACACTTGACCTGCCTGAAGAGAGTTTGACATTCACCTGCAGCCAAGGTTTACGCCTAAAAAAATACACTTTTAGGACTTAAAGAAAACCTCCTGGGTCATAATGCACCAGGTTTTGTGGGCGGTCTCACTCGGCAGAACATCACATGACTGCACCACTTTTCCAGATGGTACTCACAGAGCACCGGCAGCGGGTGCAGGGGTCTGTCCGGGAGGGGAAGCCCTGTCCGTCCAGATACACCTTGGACTCATATTCACACTGCTCACATCTGCAGGTAAAAGGCAGGATTTAAGGGTTTTAAATCTTCAAAGCCTTCGCCACGCATGCAAATCTGAAGTCTAAACCACTAAATGTCCCAGATAACCTCGGACACTCCGATTACATCTGTCTTAAAGTGAGGAGGTTCAGGTGTACCGAGGACAGCAGTCTCCATTGTGATGCACGGGGTTCCGACATGACAAAGCGGGGCAGGGAAGGGGGGAGCAATCCACGTTTCCGTTCTAGAAGAGGTTAAATGTTTACAAATGTACAGGCCGGAATACAACAAAATTGTAAAATGATTCATAAATACGACAATAAAAAAGGGATGGAAGTGAACGTACCACACACACACACTCTTGGCATCGGTCTTCAGTAGAGATCAAAGCTCCATTAGGGAAGTTGTGACCATTCACACCACAGCCTACGACACACACACACACACACATATATACTGTACGGCTGCAGACCCACAAAAACACACAGTGTTACAGTAGGAGAGGAAACCCACCTTGACAAACTGGACAGCAGGTATTGGGTGGGGGAGAAGCCGGGTTTTTACACGGGGTGTGACACCTCTCACTCTCACAGCGGACTCGACCCTCCTGTTCAGACCAGGGACAGAAATCAAAGTGGTTAAAGGTGAAGTCAGCCAGAAGAACATGACTTGAATTTAGGAGATGGTACGAGCGTCAGACCAACCAAACAGAGGCAGACATCACAGGGATTCTCTACCGGTCTCCACTCGGCTCCGTGTTCATACCGGACACCAGAATGGACGCAGCCTTCAGATCAAAATGTACTTCAGATCAGATTATTGCTTTGAAAACTGATGCTCTCTTCTATGAAGTGAAATTGGCTACAACTTTTCTACTAGAGTCAAAGTTTCAACAGATAAATGTAGCAAAAACAAAAACTGTTCTCCATCTTGGCCCGGGCAGCCCAGCAGGAGGCTCTCCAGGAGATGTCAAAGAGAACAACTGACCCATCTGCCTGGGAGCCCTCTGGGACCTAGTCCTGGAAAGGACTTATCCGGGTGCATGACCACACCACACATAGCTCTGAAAAGGGTTCCATTGATCCTGGTTCCAGCTCCAGAGTCCAGACAAAGGCTTCATCCATTGTACCTCCAGTACCCAGGAGGAGACCTCCTGCCACGGTCCTGGAGACGGCAACATCCATCCTGTGCTAATTTGGGCAGTAGGTTATGTGTGTAACAGAGGGATTTGTTTTGGGTGCGTGTGTGTGTGCTCGGTGCATTGAAGCATATGGTGCTGCAGGGTGGGTGATAATTGGACACAGGTGTGTGTAATGGACACATTTGCAGTTCATGATCCAATCAGGTGGGAATCTCTGTGGGTTTCTGTCACAAAGACGGCAGGGATGCACATTTATGAACATTTCTAATGGAAAATCTAAATCTCTTAAAACACAAACAAAGCCCTTTTGTGGTCATTTGGTTTTCCTCGTGCAGTGTTTAAAAAGTGCATTGCTGTGATTCATTGGAACCTTTAGTAAAATATCTGTTCAGTGTGTTTTTTTTATCTTTCCCCTTTCCTCACCTTTGCATCTCTGGCAGCATCCTCCCGGTACCGCCTCCTGCTCCGTGCAGTCCAGATGAGGGCATGGCAGAGGAGAACATTTTCTGTTCCCACCCTGTTACCAATAAAAGGACAGAAATGGAAGAAACGGGTAAACGGGCCAGAGAAATAAAGCGAGCCTTGATGAATGTGTTTGTGGGAGTGCAGGTGGAGGTGTGTGTAAAAAAAAATACTTACACTGCACGTGCAGGTCTGACAACCATCTATAGTGTTGTAGGACACATTATGGGGCGTACCATCCAGCTCACACCCTGAAGACAAAGCATGGGTTTGAGCACAAACCAGTGTGTGTGTGTGTGTGTGTGTGTGTATACTCTGGGAAGAAAACTGAGATGATTGATGAGACAGCTGGTATCTCTCGCTGCCTTCTTTTCGACACCTCCTCTCTTTGCAGGTTTCCTTCACCTTTTCTCTAGGTCACAGGGAAACATCTGGCCCTGCTCTGTCTCTGGTAATGACAGAACAGCATGGTCCTGATGTAACACACACGTGAACTCTTAAAAAACACAAGGCTTTATGGAGTGTAACCATAAACAGAAGTTCCTGCAGGCCCCCGGCCATTAGAGACTACCGCAGCTGAGTCTATTAACACTGCGCATGACTTAGTGGAGGACGGAGTGAGACGCAGAGGAATCTGAACCACCTCGCTGGTTCTGCAGCTGTCTCTGTGATTTATTGCGATGAAAAAAAAGTTGTCTGTCGTATGTAACATAACCAATACTGATGACTTTTTGTTGCATATTTGATTGAAAGATGAGTCAAAGAACACAAAGCTGTCTGTGTGTGTGTGTGAGCGAGGGCAACGATCGCAGAGCGAGAGAGGCTAGCGAGGCTGCCTACTGTGCCAGCAACCAACAGGCATTTCCTCTAGTCAACCAAGCATGCATAAGATCAAAGTGCATGAGGGAGTGTACGTCTACAAGTGTGTATAAACGAGGTACCACGGGAGCCTTGTGGCCAACATGCAGAAATGATTAGGTGAAAGATGGACGGAAAGGCCGAGACGGTGACAGAGAGAGTGGACTGATGGGAGAGAGGACAGTGGGGACATATGGATGACATACATTCACGTACTCAGCCCAGACTCTGTTGTCCAAGTCGGGCCCACGGCAGAGGTGGAAAGTGATGCAATGTGCTGCTATTGGGTTCCCTCAATACATCAGGCCAGTTAAGTTCTAGAGCCAAATCACGTCCAAACAATAGATAATCACAACCAGAATGTAAGAACGACACAAGCCAGCTCTAAGAATATGACCAGGAGAGCACCGAGCCACATAAAACTGAGGGAAATACAAAGAACATAAACACAAACAGAACATAAACAGAAACTATAAAACCGGAAACCAAACACATCACAGACTTCAAACAGGTCCTCATTTGAAGATTGTGATCCAACTCAAACATCCGACAAAATTAAGAAAAAATAAAACACACAGATACATCTAAAAAACACACACACACAGGCACGCATTCAACTCACCATATGGCCTAAACGTTTTTATTTTCTTTGGTAAATATTCTGTGAAATAAGGATTTTCATGCTATCATCCATTCATTCAGTCACTGGATAATTCAGTCTAATTCTCTATAAATCAGCCGCTTCATTGCGGTGACAGGAGCGGTGAAGACGTTCACACATCCATTTTGGCAGAGATCCCAGAGAGGGACAGCCATCTGCAAAAGGAGCTACAGGACGGCACTTAGACTGCAGTTAAATCCTCTGCTCGCTCAGTCACCCTGCTATTCACACCTACGGGCAACTTGGAGGTTCAAATCTTTGGCGGTAGGAAGAAACCTGTTTTCTTCTACAGCACATTTCATGACAAAGGTGTAAACTCAAGGTGCCTCAAGATAAAAACTAACAAAGAATAAAAGATACTGAATAATAAAAACAAAAGAAATAGATATAAGATAAGAATTATAACAATAAAATAAAACATAATATTATCGTATTCATCATAATAAACTTAATGTTGCATTTTTCCACACAGAAGCATAGAGAGATAAAATCATTCTTGAGTGTGTTTTTGTATGAGTGAGACAATAAAGAGAGAGAGAGAGACAAAGGAGGAGATAAACAGATGAAGAGGGTGGGACATAGTATTTGTACCTTTGATGTTAGCCTGACATGTGACCTTTCCAGATGTACAAACACACACTGTGCTGAGATCCGTCTGCCAGCTCTGGCCGTCCTCCACTGTGCGTCCCTCCCACACACATCGCCGCCTCACACATTCACATCCCTCCAGGTACTGCACACGTGACTGCAGCTCTCCGTTCTGTTTGTAAAAATAACTTCCATCAAACACTGCGCCTCACACCCCATCACGTCCCGTCCTTCATCACCACAGATACCTGAGCTTTCACCATGTCCAGCATCCGAGCCAGCTCCTCCAGCTTCTCCTCCAGCATCTTTAGCCTCTGCTCCTGCTGTGGCTGGGAAGAGGACTTTGCTCCTTGAGGAGACCCCGGAGGCCCCAGGACCACGCCTCTGTGCAGCTGATCGCTCTGGACGTCCTGGGGATAATGGCCCGGTTTATCCTGCTGCCTGTGGCTGCTTTGAGCTTTACTGCTACGCGCATCCTGTTGGAACCTTCGACCGCTGTCAGCCCAAAAATCTGAGCTGACGGTGTCTGTAGAATGCGTTGGAGGGAGGACGTCTAGAGGGAGAGGAGCGCCGGAGAGAAAACAACAAACACACATCCGGAAAAACACCGTTAAAATTAAGAGCCAAACTGAGTAAATAATGTTCTGCTGAGACTTCCTGCGTGATGGACAAATGAAACACACACAGCAGACGGGGTGGTCCCAATACTGGATTTTCACATCAAAATGAGAATGAGGGTTGCAAGAAAAACAAAATGAAATATTGTAAATCTCAAAATAAAATGTCAAACACGTGTGAAAATAATATATTCAGTGAGTCTCACAAGCACCAGGTTCACTCACTGATATCAAATAAGCAAATGAACTTGGATTAGATTATAATCCTCCTTTACCTGTAACATTGTCACAGTGCCATGGCCGCTTTAGGAATGCTTTCCATGAGATTTCAGCTGTCTTCAAATATCCCTGAATTCACAAAGACACACACACATGGAGCCAAACTGCATAGTAAAGATGAAATAAGAAGGGTGAAAAACAACACTTTGGACAGGAAACTCACAACGAACTTGCTGTCACTCTTTCCTGGCGTGCTGGCCAGAGTGACACGGACATCATGAGGTAGCACCAGGTTGATCCTCTCTTCTCCATTCCTCTGGAGAACCACGGCCTCTTGACAGTCTACAAAAATGGCCACTCTATCAGGCTCTAAACTAAGGGCCAGCTGTACCCAGTCCGACCCAGAGAAGGGGTTTGTCTGTGGGAAACGCAAGCTGGCGAGACGCTGAGCCCCTGGGCCAGCCGGGTAGTCCAAATACAACGAGTTACTGTCAGTGGAGGAGACGAGCTGGAGAATGGGGGAGGATGGAGAGGATAGAGACAGAAGGGTGGCACTGGACGACACTTCCTGTCGTGCCACCAGATGAACTCCTGCAGTCCCCCGAAGGTTGGAGTAGAGAGAGTGCGAGTACTCATGAGGGAGGGTCAGGTAGGGGGCTCGGGGTCGTAGTCGATACACAACAGAGCCGGGAGTCTTGCCCTGGACTTTGGACACGCCCTTTATTGGCTGGGACATGTTTAGAGCAGCCAGAAGGTCAATCACTATTAAGAATAAATAAATAAATTTAAAAAAAGATCAAACAAAATGAGACTTTGTCTAGTTTGTATGTATATTTTTACATTGTGTGTAAAAAATATCCATACACAAACATGTACAACATACAATATATGCACAGATGAACTGTACTGCACAAGTGCCAATTTAGTATTAGAGTAATAATAATGGACAATTAACTCATAATTTTCAAAAAATAATCTACAAATATCGAAGTACAAATATTACAGGCCAACATATATCCAAATCATTTACATTTGAAGGACTTTTACGCGTACTGTGGAGGATTTTCACACAGCATTACTCCTTTTACTTCGTGTGAGTAAATGATTTGAGTACGTCTTGTATTCATTCATCAAATGTTATTCCGGTTTTGTATTGAATCGCTGCCAATCACGGACTCATTTCCATTTCCTCAAGCTGTAATGATATCAAAGTTCTGAAAATGTATGAGTGTAAACTCACTGTTCCCTTGGTTCCGGCTGGAATGCCCATGAACCGAGAGCGCAACGACCCAGAGCAACTGGATCTCCAGGAGCATGAGCGCCCTCAGTTTGCCACTTTCCATTATCCAGAGAAAAAACCCGGATTAATCCAAACTTCTTACACAAAAATGACCCGAGCATAAATCATCCAAGTCATCATCTTTGGCATTGTGTCGGGTTTTCTCTGTTTAGCAAGTTCCTGTTCCTCCCGAGCAGACTTATCCAAGAGCGCGCAGGGGGGAGAAAACATGAAACATCTGGATGCAGGCAGACTCAAGAAGACACACACACACACACACACACACACACTTTCACTTTAGGATCACAAAGGCAGATGGGCACGGGAACGTGGTGGTTGCTTCCAAAATATGTCTCATAGTTTCAAATGACAGTGTTGTTTCTGAATGAACGGAAGAAAATTACGCACGCAGAAATCTCCAGGTGTGCAGTGCGTGTGAGGTCACTGCGTCTTGGCTCTGTTTGCTTTGTCTCTAATCCCAGAAGGAAAGAGGAGGTTTTTTTTCATTCTTCCCCTGTTTCCCTCTTTTTGGGAGGAAAAAATCCCCACCCCACCGTGCTCAGTGCTGTTGGTTCCTAAGGACCCTCTGTTTGGTAATCAGCTAAAACCTGGTCTGGAGACTGGAGAGGAGCCACGCTGAATTTTGTGTGTATGTGTGTGTGTGTGTGTGTGTGTGTGTGTGTGTGTGGGCGGGGGTAAACAACAAGTAGTCATGTTTCACTGCTGTTGGTGTGCATCCCACTGCACTCAGTCCAAAACTTTGTTTTCCTTGTTTCCCCCTCTCATGCTGTTATCCTGTTTATCTCTCCTGTGTTTGTTATGTTAAAGCACATAAACTTCTGATATCTGTGAGACACACGCGCACACACACACACACACACACACAGCGAGAGAGAGCCAGCCAGGCATGCCTTCCTCTGATGATAGGACACCCTAGTGTTTTCTAATGTGTGCACCAGACAGGAGAGTCCCTTGTTGCTCTCATGCCAGATTGCTTTTCATAGCCTCGGTGATTATATCTACTAAAGCAACACCGATGAAACCCAAACTCACAAAGGGAGACTGAGATGCTATGATATCACAGCGGAACACCTGATTTTAGTTCAGATCCTCCCAAGCTCTTTCTTTTCCCCAAGTCAAAGAAATCCTCTGTAACAGGACAGCGGCTGGTCTGTATTTGTGGAGGTTTTCCTCAAAGATTTCAATGTTTTTCTTTCTACGCCTAATTTTTCAGAATACCTCAAATATTCCGGTAAAAAAGGGGGAATCACAGATTTTTGCAAAACAGCAGCAACACCGGAAAATAACTGTTAGCTTTGTAATTTGATTTTAATGCAACACTGAGCTTCAAAAGAACACTGACATGACATCAAGACCAAAGATGATGCTCTACTCCACAAATTTATTATAGTTCATATTGCCACGCCCGTTAATGTGGTTATTGGTTGTGGATTTGTCATGGATGGTGTAAAATCTCAGCCTTTTTTTCATGAAATGCTCATACACTGTATATGCATAGACACACGCGAAATAAAATTCACAAAGTATTTTTTTGCCATTTATTACTCACATGTGAGTATGGATTTGACATTCAAGATTATGTATTTGCAGTTGTCCTCCTTTATAAGAATTATCTCACCATTACTCACGTTACTGCAATTTATTAGACAGCAAAAATGACACCAGTGCTTATAAACACAAGACAAAAGGCAAACGTCTCCAAGAAGAAAAATGGTCGAATAATAAGCATCTTCAAGCCAGCCAACGGTTATTATCATCATCAATTTTGGCACACTTAACAAAGTATCTACTGACATCCAGTGGTCACGTCGAAACACAGCAGTAGCACATTTTATGGTCTACTAGCCCACCGACTAATCAGATCCAAAACCAGTAGCCACCCCTTGTAGCGGGGTCTTGAACTCAACCCTGTGTGAGCCTCTTGTAGGGTTTCCCTCCTGCAGTGTCGCTGGAAGGTGGCAGGATTGTAAACATGCGTTGATGGGGTGAAGTGATGTCAGTATATCATGAAAAAAAAGTAAAATATGCATAGCTTGGCTCATCAAACCTGCTTGAAACAGATCAGACAATAATTCATGTGACTCAGGGAGGGCTTGTCCTCACAGACACAAAGGCGTATAAAGTCCTAAACCTTTAACTGCACTATTCAGACAGATTTACAACCCCAAGTCTACACAAAGGACAGCATATCTCATGGAGCCAGACGTGCTCTCCTCACTGGAGCCTGGAGATATTTGCAGACATGCTCCTTTAAGAGTTCCTTTGATTTTGTGTGAGCGTGTGTGTGTGTGTGTGGGAGCGTGTGTGTGTCCCCGCACATGCCGAGACTAGTGTTTTAAAGGATGTGGGTTACTCTACAGAAGGTGAATGGCTGATCTTTGATACTTAATCCTTGTTAGGCCCTATTAAGTGTCAGACAAAGTCTTGTTAATTCAACAAATCCCAGCACAAAAACATTTACCTACAGGCATTTTTAAAGGGAAATGAAATTAAAAAATAAAATACACCAAAGTACCACACGTTCCTTTCAACAAATTTATTGTTGGGTTGTGAGTTAGGGACGGAGGAGGATGAGTTAGAGGTTAGGATTGGGATTAGGTTTACAGAGAGAGTTCAGTGGACGCGGTTTCTTTACAGCTGGATTACACAATGTGTTTTTACCCCAAACAAATGTTTAAATTTGAGTTTTGACCCCAGTCTGTGAAGTCACAGTCAGGTTGTCGTCCATTCCCTTATTTGTAATCTGATTGGCTCACACTTTGCCCTCACAGCAGCATAATCCCTGTCTTCGGGCTTTAGCCTCTGAGACTATGTTTATCCCAAGATACCCACCATAAGCTGCGGTCTGCTTTCTGATGTATGTGTATGTATGTGCCTGCGTTTAGTCACGCTCCTGACTCCTCCTGCACACAATTATTTCTTCCCAAAAGCATCAACTTGTGTTTTTGAATGCCTTTGAGTGGACTGTCTTTGTGTTTGTGATGCACGGATTCTCAGAGGGATATGGACACTGACAGACACCTGGTAGAGGATCCGACAGCAGCAGGTCAGTGTACACCTGGTGTGTGTTAATACCCACACTAACACTATAAATATGTGAACGTGTGGGGAGGGAAAGAGTTTTTATATATTTACCTTATTGGACTGATAAACGTTTCCCATACAGCATATTTATAAGTAGAATGTAAACTATATCCTTCCCAAACCCTCCATCCAAACATACATTCTTAAACACACACACACACACACACACACACACACACGGATATATATCCCACTTTGTTTAAAAACTAACATGCATTGCTAATGTTTGGTTTAATATATAGATTCCAAGCTTTAGGGTGTTACTTTGATAGGACGGTGTCAGTCTGAAGGTCACGTCTGTGTATGGATTAACGCTACAACCAGAACACAAAATGATTTCTAAGACGGACCAGAAGGGCTGAAGAAGAGGAATCAGGTGCAGCATATACAGTACACACACTCGGAGGACTGTAGGCTGACTTTTGACATTCTGCTCTCTCAGACTAGAGAAAGTGCAGCATAAACCCATTTAAAGGGGATTTGGGGTTGTTATTGTGCCTGAGTGGGTGGGTGTTAATACGACTTACATCGAGTCCTAGACTAAATCTTGGTATAACCCACTCATTCGTAATCTCGAAGGGGAAAGTATGACGGCTTCAGCTGCTCTTTGCTTCTCTGAACACAAACAGAACGAGCTCCTGAGGCCTGAACCAGCCCAGGAATGGCCCTCGCTGAAATCTCACCCATAATAAAATGGAGACTGGCACAAGGCGAGGCTCTTGTCTGCCACCTGCTGGTTGTCCTGTGCCTGCACACGGCCACAGGTTAGGCCCTTCAGGTTCACTCCTAATTCAGAGTTCATACTACTTCGTGTGGTTTCATGTCTTACGATTTTTTCCCTCTGTGTACTTAGGAATGTCAGGGTGGGGTGGATGTCTGGATGGTCAGGAGATATTTGCAACGGTAAAGGAAAACAGTCAACAAGGAGAAATCATCACCGAGCTGATCACAGACCACCCGACGGACGGGGTTCGCTGGAATCTGGACGGGGAAGACGCAGATTGGTTCTTCCTGGATGGAAGAAACCTGCGGCTCAACTCGTCGTCTAACAAAATCCTGGATCGAGAGGTAAATAGATTTTGTTTTCATCCTGTTAATGCTGATCTACAGCAGTGACACAACCTTTCTTACAGAGAAATGTAGAAGACCCCACATTCCTGATTATTATCCTCCTATGGACTGAATCCAATTTCCCATTCCCTTCCCAGCCAGATGTCCTACATAATCACAGCTGTTATTGGGTCTGTCCGTCTCCCTTTCTCTCTCTCTCTCTCTCTCTCTCTCTCTCTGCCTTTCCCTCCCTCAGGCACAGGATCCTGTCTTAATTGCAGATTTGAGATGTTATGAAGAGAACGTACTTCAGGTACATTTTATCCTTTTATTTCATTTCGTACTCCCCCGTGTGTTAGCTCTGATTCAAGTCTGTGTCGTTATCTGTTGTTTTTTTTTTTAGAGTGTGTTCAGGATCATGGTGGAGATCCTGAATGAGAACGATAATTCACCCGTGTTTGCAGAAAACACCATCCAGTCTCTTTTTATCAGCGAGGTTAGACAGGCACACATACAGGCATGCATGCAGAATCATAACAAATGGATTCTCATGTTCTCCGCTGTCTGTTCCGCCCTGCTTGACTTCTTATGTGTAAATATTTTCCAGTTGACTCCTGTGAATACGGTCGTGTTCACCGTCAAAGCCATAGATGCAGATTACGACAAAATCATATACTCCATTGACCAGACATCAGTAAGTGTTACATTTACACTTACAAATACATGAAAAATAGAAAATAAAAAAGGCCTCATTGTTGTATACGTTGTGTGTGTGTGTGTGTGTGTTTTCTTCAGCCTGATGCAGAGTATTTCAAGATCGAGCTCCCAAACAGTGGACAAGTTGTCCTATCCAAACCTCTAGACTACGAGACTAAAACCCTGCTGAATGTCACCATCAATGCATCGGTAGGCTTTGCTCATTTTCTACACTATGTGTGATGAGTTCAACTTCTACTATCTTATCTCATCATCCTGACAAATCACAGAGTCAAGATGGGATTCCTTGATATAACAGAGGAAATATAATATAATATAGAAAATGATAATTCTGATTCCTCCAGGAAATGACAACTGTTGAGCATTTTAACACCAGCGCCACCATAACCATCAGTGTCCAGGATGGAGACGATCAGTACCCGCACTTCCTGCCCTGCATTCTTCTTTTCCAAGATGACACGACTCAAATCTGCAGCAGCCCCGTGTACACGGTCAACATCACGGAGGGAGAGCTGGTCAGTAACAAACTCTCTGTGTCAGTCAGTAATCCACACACACACACACACACACACACACACACAGACATTCATATGGTTAACTCAGGCCAACCCACCTGGTTGTACTTTTCAAATTGTACCCAGAAGCCTTCAGATTCTTTGTGAATTTGCCTTTTTACTTATGATTAGTGGCGCTCTAAATGTGTCTCTTGCTGCAGGACACTGTTTTGGACTTCTCTCCTGGTCCCATTCGTGCTGTGGATGGAGACAGAGGACTCAGCTCCCCTGTCAGCTATGCTATCCTCTCAGGTACTGTACAGACAGGAGCTATTCACTATGAAAATGCAGTGTGTTTACACGTTTGACAGTGTGTTTGTTCATACCAGGGGACGATGATGGCTGTCTCCTGATGGACGCGGACACAGGAGAGATGAGGCTGATTCAGGCGGTGAAGGACAGACGCATTACTCCATCGCTGCACCTCCACGTCATGGTAAGACTCACGCTCAGGCCTTCCGTTTGAAAAACACCGACTCTCCTTTCTTGCACTCTCACTCTCTCTCTCTCTCTCTGTGCCTCTCACCCAGGCGTACCAGAACGATGACCCCAGGAAGTACGTTGTCACCACAGCGCTGGTCAACGTTCTGGCGATGAACCACTTCCATCCACAGTTTGAAATGGCCGAGTACCACGGCTTTGTCAATGCAGGAAGCAGTCCCGCCTCACTGGTCAACACCTACGGGAGCAAAGCGCTTATATTACACGTACAGGACCAGGACTTCACCCATGTAGGTCCTGCTACATACGCAAATCTGTTCCAAAAATGGTCAACATTCTGGAACTTATCATCTCTCTTTTCTCCACAAACTCACAGGGCGTCAATCCCATGATCTACTTCACCCTCAGACCTCGGTTTAACCACACAGACCTCTACCAGATCACACAGGAGGGCCTTGTTGTTGCCAGGGCCGACCGACTTAAACCAAAACAGATACACGTTCTGGAGGTGAGCCTCGGTGAAATCCTTCGTTTCAACCACATAGTTTGAAAAGGATCACAAGCAACAGTTCTGCCTGTTTTAGCCCAACTGCAAATAAAATACTTAAATATTGTCAGCACGCATTAAGTGTTTCTACAGGTTTGCTATCTTCCAAAAAGCTGCTTGTTGTCGTCGTTCATTTCAGTTTGTCACCAGCGTCAACATTCAGTCGAGACAGGTCATCCATCACTGCGACGCCCATATAATAATGTAATGAAACCGGGACGACCCAGACGTGTTGGAGGATTAGGGATGTACCATTAATAACTCTGACATATTTGACATGATAAAATATCAATGACAACCTTCGCTTGTGCCTTTCGAAAAGTCTCGCGTTTGTGAGCCGTGCTGTTGAAGAAATCAGAGTGGAGAAATAATGGAAGTTTGACAGTGAAATAGAGGTGATGTGTTGTGATGTATTACCTTATGAAAAACTCATATTTATAGTATTGTGAAATCTCTGGAAGAGGGGAAATAATTTAAGTTTTCCAGAAATATTACATCGGATGTTAATGTTTCTGGATTAAATCGTTAACAAGCACCAGTATGTCGCCACTGAAGATGCTTATGTTGAATATACATCAAACGTACGTGCTCCAGATGTTTGTCTTATCAGATTCAGACACCATGATGTCGTGATAACATCTGTGCAGGTAGCAGCTATAGACCGGGAGTCAGGAGACGCCAGCGTCGCTTCTATTGTGGTGGAGGTTTTACCTGAAGGACAAGCAAGTAAAGACACAAACTTACACGTATACTGCACACTCAGCACCGATATCTGGTGTGTGTGTGTAATCCAAGACAAACTTGTGTGTGTT
Source organism: Brotula barbata (assembly GCA_900303265.1). Classification (NCBI taxonomy): domain Eukaryota; kingdom Metazoa; phylum Chordata; class Actinopteri; order Ophidiiformes; family Ophidiidae; genus Brotula; species Brotula barbata. The sequence goes on along the minus strand of OMNV01011831.1, from coordinate 16,132 downwards.
TGTACCCCGCAGTCCCTTTTAGTCCACGAGGAGATGATCGCCTGTCAGGCTGTGTGGTGGGCAAAGCCTTGTTTATGAGCATTTTCTTCATGTGCATACTCGGAGCTGTCCTGTCCACGCTGTCATGGCTTTTGAAGAGACACAAGGAACAGATGGAACCCCTGGAAAGAGGGGGCGTGGCCCAGGGCAAACACCCCAACGTGGTGAGATCAATAATCGCTACGCCTGTAATCTAGATCCAGATTTACCAGGATTACATCAGATGGTGTTCATGACATGTTTTGTCTCCTTTTGTCCCCACAGAGTTTAAAGTGGTTCCAACATGTAAGTTATCGATTTACTATACTGCTGTTGTATTTTTTTGATATTTGACATCATAAAGTGAACGGCTAACATGTTTGCTCCTTAGGTGAGTTACCGTAGTGCCACGCCGCAGGTGGAAGAGGCTGCATTCCGCAATGAGGAATATGGAACGTGTAATCCTTCCTTCAGCATGGAGGACAGGCCTGGTACCTACCCCCACCAAGACCTGCCTTCCTGCGGAGAAACGTGTCCAACCACTACGATGGCTGCACCAAGCACAGGCTACGCCCCCATCAAACCTGTGTTCAAAACCTCATCGCCTCTGTTCACCTCTCACCGAGCCACAGTGGACTGTGGCCTGAGCTCTACGCACACGACTCGAGGGTCTGCTGCACCCAAAGAAAGTCCTGGATGGCCAACCGTACCCCCTAAAAAAGACCCAGGCTCTAAAGAGGTCAATCAGGGACTTACTAGGCCTGACCCCAGCACCATGATGCCACCTTTCACCCGTCTACACCAAGAAAACCCCAGTGACGACCCAATCAAACCCTCGTCTTCATCGTCTTCTTCTTCTGCAGCATGTAGTCACACAAGAGTTACTTTAATCCAGAAAGACAAACCCTGCCGCAATCCGCCAAACCCACCGTACTCCTCAGAGGAAACAACTTCACCTTTACGGTCCTCAACTTACTCAAAGCAGTCGAGGACGCCCCCGCCCAGCCCGGAGCACGGACCTTTAAAGGCCAGGCTGATACAGATAGAAACGTCTCCTCATCCCGCACCTCCAGCAGCACCAAAGCAGACACCGCTGACTTTAAGCGCAGAGATTTGCTGTCGGGCGGATCAACAATCATCACAGGAGCGGCCGCTGGGGACCGAGACTGTTAGTCCACCCCAGGAAAACTCAGGAAACACCCGGGACGAAGACAAGATCGCGGAGGGTGGGAGTGACTTAGACTCGGACGAGGAAGACTTGCTGAGAGTGCTGGCTCGTTTGAATCCCACTTTTATTTCATTTAGTGAGTGATAGGACTATAGAGAGACGGGGCAGCCACATGATGTAGCATGAAATATTTCACACAGCACGGTAGCTACACACACTTCTTAAATACCGGATGTGTAAACATTCAAGACGATGAATCATACAAATAACAGTGAGGCCCAATCATAACTCATCTGGCTTGTCTGATTGTTTGATAAATCATTACATCGCTTTGCATCCACTGGACAAAGAACAAAATAACAAATGAAGTTATGTTAAGATTTGATTCCAAATATAATAACTTGAATTTACAAAACGTTAGGTGGAAGATTTTTGTCCAGTGAGTCCTGCAGGATTCTGGCCATTAAACAGCTCCAGAGGGCGTCCTCTGCTCACACACCGCAGTGCAATATGAGCGGTATTTTATTTAGCATCTCTATCCAAAGTGCCTCAGTCTTCTGTGTGAACACTGAAGCAAAGTTTCCGTCAGGCTGTTGAGAACGAGGCATGATAAATCATTTGAGAATTCGTTACGATTGGTAGAGAACGATGAAAGGAACGAGAAGATAACCTTTTAAAGGCTTTTTAACTCCTGTAAAAATACATTTCAAATGTTACCTTCACCTATACCTACCTATATGAACACATATAGAGATTTCAAAATTGTTCAAATATTGACAGGTGAAAAAAACAACAGGCTTTTTAATCAGATAACTTACATTAAAAGTGTGGGCTGCTTTAGGAATTAATATTAAAGGGAAACAATGAGCTGAGCCTAAAAGAAACAAGGAAATCCTTCATCCTCTTACGGCAACAAACCTCAACACACAGCAGTAACCTGGGCATAAAAGCATGCACACACACACACACACACACCCAAAGCGCTGTATGGTCTATGTATATACTTTGTCTTTCGTGTGTCTGGTAATGTTCCATATGAGACCAAAAGCTAATTTCCAGCCCCGGTTGAATGATAAAGATCTGTACTGTTCTATTCTTGTTGAGCTGTGTGTATGTATGGTGAAGAAATATAGTGGTGATACTATAGATCACCACCATTAAAACATGTTCAGTTGTGGTATATTGAGGATCAATAGTAAATGTGTGATGTTATAGTGAGATGAAATGGATCTGAAATATAAAATCTATTGCCAAAAAGAATCAAAGAGAAAAGAAAAGAAATCAGATCGGAGTTTCTGTACATAAGATGATACACCACGGCCTAAGTAAACAAGAATTTAAAATCCAAACATGTTTTGCATTGACTGTAGCTAACAACGGAAGCAACACAGGACAAACACACCAGCTACACTGCAGGCTGATGTGACTTGGATGCGACTCAATACAAGTCATTAAATACCAAAGACCGAATGCTCCAATTTAATGTTTTTATTGAGACGTTTTTCTCAATCACAAAACTGGACCTGACTGTTTGAGTGCTCAGTATGCAGAACGACTTATTTACAGTACAGTCACAAGTGAAACGCTTGTCGCTGCAGTGAGCCAGTAAAAAAATCATATACACAATAGTATACCATAAAAATTATCAACAGTGGTTATAAATGTGGGTAGTGATGATACTGGCAGTACAAACATACTTAGAAGAACTGCTAAGGGAGGGAAATAATGCGAAGGTTAGAGCATTTTCAACTGCTTCCAAAAAAAAAAGAGAGTTTTGCTTGGCACAAAATTAATTACTAGTACAAATAATCAAACAAAATTCACAACAACAAAAGGGGGAAGTCACTCGAGAATGGCAGTAAAACACACACAGATGCACGCACACATGCACACACCCATACATACACACACGACTGAGGTGATGAAAAAGAAGAGAGTAGGCCGCTTTTGAAGACAAAGCATCAACCGATCCGTCTGGAAGAACTTAATTCATCTCCATTCCTTCAACTATCGCACAACCCAAGCTGCCCTCGTGTGGGACCCACGGCCATATTAAGTGGATGCTTAGGGGACCGGTAGGGGTTAACATAGCGTGGTCCCACTTTTGATACAGTATTGCACCGATACAAATAGTCTTCATTGATATTGGAATTTCATATTTACCCCTTGTTCCAAAAATCTGATATTCCAGCATTACAACACAGCAGGATACTGTGATCAATGAAGTCAAGAAAAAAGGTTAAATACAGGTGAACCGGTAACTGATCAGCTATTTCTAGTCAGTATGGGCTTGACGAAAAGATTAGACAGGAGTAAAACGTAAAGTCTAATGGCTGGACATTAGTTTTACTCTTAGTGCTCCAGTGCATTGCAAAAAAAAAAAAGAAAAAAAAAAGGAAACGGTATAATACAAATCATCATTTACTGTAAGCTTAAACATATTGTTCTATCAAGGTTAACAAAACAAAACACAGTGCTCTCACAAGGTCATCTCAAAGGGAAAAAAGTCTAAATCTAACACCTGTTGACCTTGTCGTTCATCGTGACCCAAACCAAGCAAAGCTAGTAGTGGAAGCAGAGCGAAGCCTGGTGAAGTCAATCTTACGCACAACCGAACACGAGGACATGCAAATCACACACAGACATACACGCGGATTGTTAGTGTGTAGAATGGGACATATTCAACAAATTGAATAAATTAATGTCCATGGCGCTGGAGTAGTGGAGCTCATCTCGTTTGAAAACCTGTCCACTGTCAGAGTTGTAGTTAGGACACAAGATGAACACAGAGTCTTTGGGCGGGATTTTAGAACTCGTCGTGTCGAGTCAGAGCCTCTCCGAAGTCGGTCGCCTGGCTGCCCACGAACAAGTCATACTTCTCCACGATTTCTGCCTTGGTCAGACGACCATCCTAACATAGGGAGATCAACAAACTTGGTAAGTGATGGTAAGGACTGCACAATGAATTCTTATTGCCATTTCATTATGAATTCACATAATATATGCAGAAATGGCTGAAATATGAGAATAACTGACACATTACAGTCTTTTTGTGATGAAGTCAGTTCCTCACTCACTCAAACAGTTTCAAACATATTTACACAAAATAACGCAATAATATACGTTTTTACACACTTAGCTCCTTCTCTTAATATTCACTGACATGAAGCATGAATACCAGTTAAATGTTGAAATGAATTCAAAATATTAATAAATAAACTCAAGATAAAAAAAATCTTCAATGAATGCACACATACTTTGTCTGTGTCTGACTCGTAGACCAGATGCTTGGCCTCGGCCTCAGCGTGGTCATAGTCAGTAGGCAGGATCCAGTCTCTGGTCTCCTCCTTGTCCATCTTCCCGTCTTTGTTCTTATCTCTGAACTCAGTGAACTGCTCCCTCTCTGTCTTTACCCACTCAGGCTCTGTTGTTTCTCCCTCCTGGTTGTACATGTCACCTACATTACAAGAAGGAAAAGGGATTTTGTTTTTTAAAGCTTCAATTCGATGTTTGCATGCCATCGTTGTTATTACACACTGAGGATACACAACAGTTAAAACTCACCAATGTACTCATCCAAGTCAATGAAACCATCTCCATTCTTATCAATGTCTTCCATGGTTTCCTGCAGAAAAGGAAAGACAACACAGCAGTGAGGAAGGCCGTTTCCACGTGTGAGTATTGTGTGACTGCGGATTTGTCCCTCACCAGCACTACGATGTCCTTCATGTGGTCGTACTCCTCAGGGTGAAGGAAAGCTGTGAACTCCTCCTTGTTGGCTTTCATGTCAGAGTCCTGATCAGCCATTTTGAACCTCCTCTCGTCACGAGCCATCATCTGTCTGTAGCTGAAGCCATCATCAGGGTCAGGGTCATCTGCAAATGTTCCAGAGTCACAACTTTGTAAATGTTCATGCATTTGGGCAAAATTTGCAGTCAAGAAGAATACTGATCTTCTGCAACCATACCCAGAATATATCCGTAGGTGGCATTCTTATACTCCTCCCAGGACACCATATCATCCCCATCGAGGTCGTGACTCTTCCACTGTCGATCCACATCATCGTAGATCCATCTCTTCTGAGCATGTTTTATCCACCCCTTCATCTCCTCAGCTGTCACGTAGCCATCCTTATCTTCATCAATTCGTTCAACCAACATCCTGCACAGAATAAACAATAAGGTGTAACACACGTTTTAGGTAACATGACCTTTTTTGCTATCCAAGGTGAAAGCAGGTCACTACCACAAAAGTATAAGCATCTAACAGAATAAGGAATGAAAGATGAAAAACAGAAATATTACCCGAGCCTCTCCTTGCTCTCCTCTGGTGTCAGCTGGTCGAAGGTCTTGGCCTCCTCCTGTCCCAGAAAAGCTTCATGGTCGTAGTCAAAGTTCTCTGCGTCATCGTGTTCTCGGTCACTGAGCGGGTTTTCGTGGTGAACGCGGTCCTTCTTTTCCATGGGTTTGCTGGTGGCATACACCACACAGAGAGCAAAACACATGACAAGTGGCCGAAGCTCCATCTGTAAATACAAATAGTGTCTGAGTCCGGGGTGAAAAAATTAAATAAAAATACACATAAAACAACAAAGCCTACACTTATAACTTAAATAACAGCTAGTGTTAAAATGTTGGTTTAGACAAATACTGACAATCAACCCTACATGCAGCTTTGACTCAAGGCTGCTACATGTGGCTTCAGTCAGGCTCTAATTGGAATTTAGGTAGAGAAACAACAGTGACGCAAGCTAGAAAATATTCCGGTAAGGCAGTGAATTACCAAGCCCAGCTGACTCAAGCCCGGTTTTTTTTTCATGAAGTCACTCAGATATAACACTGTTTATTTAATGACACCAAAAAACAAAAACAATTATCAACATCACCCCCTTTTTTGTATATCGAAATGAAACACAAATGGAATACATTTAACAATGTAAGTTATTACGCCTATCTAACCCTAAGTACATTAAACTAAACATAATTGGAATGGATCGTTAACATTTTACAGCTTAAGTAATATTTTACATGAGACAAAGCAGCATAAAAGCTAACACATGTGGTGCATCCAGACATTACCTAATTAATTCAATTTACATTCTCATATCTGGATTTCGATTTGCTTCAATTCATTATTTAGTCCTACTCTTGAACTTAATAAATGAAATACTTTTCAGATGACATAACTATGTGTCAACTAACTTGGAAAACACAACCTATTACTATAAACATCTCCTAAGACTAAAACTACTGACACTGCTTTTCTGAAATCAACAACACAATATATTGTCTTTAAGGAAAAATCACGTTATTTATGATGACACCGTTACATGTTTAACTTTGAACTTCTCTATAAGTCTGTTTACTGACACATTTAACCATGTATACGTATCATACATCCATATTATCCGATATTTGTATAAAAAGCCACTGAAACCAATACTTGGCCCAAATATATGCCACAACAGTTTCCGTTAGAAAATGTAAGTAATAACATTACACAAGCTAGGCTATCTTTTCGCCTACTTTCTACCTGCTCAACTGCGGTTTCACTCACCCAGTAAACATAAACTATGAACTATACATTTATTCATACTGCGTACATTCATATATTAGCTACAAAAGGTCGGCGTTTCTTTTTATTTTTACAATTAAGTGTAATCTTGTTCTGGAACTCACCGTGAAAATCGGTCTTTGCACTTCTAGTCCCGCCCCACGGAAACACACCCATACACTTCCTGTGCTAAAAGGACAGCTGACCAATCAGACTCCGAGGAGCTCAGTGCGATGTCGCTCGTCTATTGGTCCACTTCAAGGCAACATCGTTGATTGGATTGGCCGAGAACCGCCACGTCCTCAAAGTCAACAAACTCTCGTTCATTCATAAAACTGGGAGAAAACTTCCAGGCAAAAGCAAATAAATATTTCAACTTTATTTTTTTTGCTGTGTTTGAGCAATTTAACATCCTTCTCTGAAATAAGAATTCATTGGAAATGTATGCTAAGCAGAGAAAATTATTTAGCCAGTAACAAAACATCATGAAACAGTACTCATCCTTGTAGCAGAAATATAATTTTTTTGTATAAAATGAACAAATTCTTTGCATTAACAATAATATATTTCACATTTTCAATGTGTGAATGACCAGTGCAGTGCAGTTCTGTAGCTTTCTTGCTTTGTGTCCCCACTTGTCAGTGCGAAAAAAAACATGTACATTAAGTGATATCAGGACAATAGGATTCATGTATTCCAGGGCCATGTTCACAACACATGGTTAAAGATCAGATACATGTCTGATCTGTAGCAATGTGTCCTCAATAAGAACTCTCTCGAGCGCAGATGTTGATCCCTGATGTCATCATTCAGGCATCAGCCTGTGGAAAGACACTGAAGCGCTTCTGTTTAATCCAAATTTAGAGGCATGTATCGTAATCAGAGTGTGTGTGTCATTGGATTGTCACAGAAATATGATGGGTTTTGTTGTTATACATGACATTGTTTTTGTAATGACATATATGAGTCACTTGCAAGGATGGATGTTAACGTTAATGACAAAAACTTCAAATGTAAGCTAAAGATCAGCATTGAGTATTTTGCCTTGTAGTGGGAATGTAGCCCCTGTGTGTGGTGCTGGGCTACAGACACCGCCCTTTTCACCACTACTGTACTTCCTCAGGCCTCAACTGTGTTGATCAGAAAGCACTGGGTTAAACGATGATGTGTAAAAACATTCCAGTCCCACAGGTATCATGGAGACTCTGCTCTCTAATATGTATTCATTTCTGTGACACTGAGATAACTCATTCCTTGTTCTGGGTTTCTTAAAGTTTAGGAATGTTGAATTTCAGACTCCATGACCTTTTTAATGCGACTCACGAGTGAAATTTAAGACCAATTTAAACCGCCCCCAAAAAAGGCTAAATTGTGTAATGCCACCAATTACCAATGTCTAGGGAGGTTTCGTCCCTCCCACATTTAACAGTGTTAGTGCACATTTGAGACCTTGCAAAGATCCACTGAAACCCTGCTATTCTGGACAGGATGTGTTTTTCCCCATTTGCGGTGCTGTAATGACAAAACTTCTGCAATCACAGAACGGTAACAGTAGAGCTGAAACACACTGTTTCAAAGATTTCCTTGCAACCTTACAAACGTACAAATGAGTAAAGTCTGTATGTCCTAAACCACTGCTGTGTCTTCTAATGGGATCCTTCCTACGTTTCTGTTTCTTGGTTGGCACTGTCTTTCTGAGAGTTTGTGTCATGTGGATCACCTCCTGCAGATAAAAAATACACACAAACAGACAAATCATAACAAGACTTTCATTTTTGCCGTGGCTGTACTTATCTTCATCAAGGTAAAGCTGAAAGCTTCGTTATATAGAACGCTGCATACGAGATTTTGCGCCACAGAGAAGTTTGTTGTTTTGACTGACCTGTGATGTTCTCACCCTCTTTCTTCTCAGAAAGGAAGATTCGCTGCATCATCAGCTTTTTTGTGGTGCTGCACAAGTACTTGAGCTCTGGACCACTATTTGCTGCACACAGATACAGACACGGCCATATTCAGACCACCTCTCAATCCAAATCAACAAAAAACACTAACCATGCATTGAGTAACACCTTACCTTTCTGTGGTCCCTCCTCAAACAGCACACATGTTCCAATGGCATCTTTGATGGAGGAATGACAGAAGAATGAAAAACTGTATGTAACTACAGTAAGTATGTCATGGACACACTGAATACTGAAATCACAACAGTTCAAATGGGTCAATCTTCCTCAACATAAATTGTATTAACCTACCCTCATACTCCCCTGCAAAAACATACTCTCCAACTTGCATTATGGGTTTGTCACCGTCAATATCCTAAAACATGGAAAAGTGAATCAGTGTCAGGTTGGGTGAGATTGTGCAGTGACAATGCAGTGTCCAAAAACTCACCAGTATCTTGCACGTCCCGGACATAACATCAGTGTTGATTACACCAGAGAGCTCCACGACGACCAGCTGCTCCTGAACACACACACACACACACACACACACACAGAAAATGTATTAGTTCAGCCACACATCTAGTTAATGATTTATCCTGATGTTGCGGTAAACTAAGCGATCAGTCAGATTATGTGACGCTGAGAGACCAGCTGTGGGGAAAAACAAAAAACACAAAGATCACAGATGTCAAATGAGACGATCCAATCAAAATGGTGTTAGCCTGCGTAACAAGCTTAAAGCTATGGAGCAACAACATTAGAACAGTTCCTTTAGGAACAGTTATCAGAGAGTCCCAGTGGTCACAGATTAGAGTGGAACACTGAGACTCCCGAGCGTGTAAAATTTAATTTCAACCTTTGTGGTAATTCCTTTTCTTAGAGTGAATTATACTGAAACCATTTGGATAATTTGGACTACTGTTACATTTATTTAACGCCTTTGTTGTCCCTGAACCTGAATTCGGGCAACATTACTGCTAATTTATCGACAGGAGGCTATGCTAACGTTGCTGCTACATGTAACGCCATTAGTTGCGCTTCGTTTTAATTTTGTACCTCTTCCTCCCATTCGTCTTCCATAGTCAAAGTCCTGGAATAAAGAGAGAATAACAAGAATCGACAAATGTTCCTGGAGCCCCAAAGGCTACACTTATATATACATACACACAATTGTGTTTTGACAACAACCGCGAATGTACGGTGTCCTGGTGGTGCGGTAGAGGAAGGAGCCGTTCCTTTGCGTTTCAATTACAGGTATAGACCATCGAGGGGCGCTGTTGTTCAGTTTTGCTGACATGTTTTGTGTGAGCCCCCAAATATGAGAGACTACATAAAAATAAATAAAGGAAGGGAGGAGGAATAAAGGACTACTCACTCTCTCAGTATGACTAAATCTTAATATTGGCTACCTGTAAGCATACTCATCTACATGTAACATTAATGTTATTAATGTCCTCCTGCAGGAGGCCATAGCTGAGCTGATGAGATGAGATGAGATGAAATGAGACGATACACTTTATTGATCCCCAAGGGGAAATTCATCTGTCAAAGGCAGACGAAAAAAAAAAAATAGAAAAGAAGCACACTTATATTATTTATGTTCAAACCAAACAAGAAATTAACAAAACAGATACATGCCAAAAAAACAAATAAAAAGAAGAACATCGCTCAATTGTGACCAAACAGTGCAATGCAGAGAAAAGGATGTGCACATTTGCCTTTGCAGTTCCACGACTGCAGTGACAGGACTTATTGTCTGTAAAGATCTAAATTCAGATGTGCATTTGTAACGTAGCCTCCTAAAATGCCAGTTATCGGCCATCGGAGCAGTCCAATTCCTGACACTGCAAATCTGTCTCAAATCTCAGTCTGAATTAATTATTATTCCTGTTTATTTAATTTTGAAATTTAACCAAATGTCCAAAATAAAATGAAATAAAATCCATTTCATAGCTGATAAGATGAAGATATTCCAGACACACAAAGAGGTTTTGTCCGTTTGACTGTGTTTTAGCATCCTATCTTATGTAACAAATGAAATTGGATTAAATTAAGCAGCTGTTTAATTTTTTATTCAGAATTTAAAAAATATATATCTTTAAAGGTAAACATGGAATTATTCATTGCGTTGGATCTGTCTTCAGTTTATCTGCAAAATTCCATTGAGCATCATTTAGTTTTTACATTTCTTGTCTGGACATCGTAACGTATCCTGTCAGTTTTTTAGTCTATGATATATATTTTATAGTCTGTCATTTTATTGATTCTTATAAAAATGATCTCTTTTTGCTTGCCTCCCATCCACACTGGAGTCAGAGGTCAGGGTCAGTGTGAGGGCAGCACCCCTTAAGCTGCTGAGGATTCTGTGTCTTTTTCAGGACTACAGCGTAGATGACAGCCCCCAATTATGAAAAGCAGCACAAATGTCATAAAGTGGAAAATGATGTTGGTTGGTGCAAATCATCAAAGGAACATCATCAAACAATTTCAAGCTCATTTCATGCTGCATTTTTTAATGTAAATATTTTGCACGTCATAATTTACACATATGGACCAAATTTATTGGCTAATTTGGAGACTTTACAGCAAAAGCACTACCTGTACCCATAACCTGTTTCACTGTTGATGTGATAAAATATTAATTGATGGTGGAACATTTATAGTCTCAGCTTTAGGAAATATCGTTTCAAGAAGCGAGAGGATTTAAATGTTTCATTACCTGCTCTTTGTGTTCCACATGCGTCCTACAAAAACAATTGCTGGAGGTTGATGCAATGACCAAATAGAGACCAAAAACAAACTCAGCTTTTCTATTTGCTTTGGAGGACGATGACCACCATTTTATTCCAAATCTAATATAAAAATGAAACACCATATAATTACAGAAAATGTCTGCTAAATTATATGCATTTACGATAGGACTAAAAGACAGCAATGTCTTTGCCTCGGACCAAATCAGTTAACCCCCGACTGTTTAATGGGACTCGTCAAAGGCCAGCAGTGTTTTGAGGTTACAGATAAATAAATACATGTGATGCAGGATGCAGATTTGTATTAAAAAGGACCACACATGTCCATTGAAAGGCTAAAAAGAGAGGAATTAAAAAAAAACAAAAAACAGCGTGAATCCAAATCAGGCATACCAAATTAAAGGGGGTGCAAATCCCCCCGCGTGCCTTCTCCCTCCTCATTTTTGGCCTATCATCTATCTCTGGACCATGGTGGGGTTGTCATGTCGACCAACCCACAAGTTACTATGACAACGGCTCAAGGGGAGGCACTTGCTTGGGAGGTTATTGCCTCCTTGGGGACTGAAAAAAGGACAGAGGGAATGCGAGTAGGGACAAAGATAGAGGGACTTGAAGACACAAAAAGGCTTAAATGAAAGGAGGAGGTCAAGTTGGAGTTTGTGAGCTGGGTGCATGTTTGTGTGTTTATGGCTGACTATAGGCCCATTTACATGCATAAGTCTTACATGCTTATAGCAGAACCCGGTGTGCAACTCCGAGTTGCTCCAGCGAAGCTTTAGATGTGGAGTACAAAGTTTTACCTCCCGTAAGAGGCCCGCGCCTCTCATGTACATGATGTATTACACTTCCTGCTCAGTGCCATACCCTGGGGCACAAAGGGGGCGGGGGCAAGGGAGGGAGTGACATTAAGGACCCTCCAAGGTGTCAGATGGGTCCCAGGCTACCCCTACATTTCGTCATATAAATGTCAGAAAGACAAGTTTGGAGTTGGGGAGATTTTTTTTAGCACCACCACCTCCTCCTGCCTGGGGGGTATCACATTGGTTAATTGCCCCATTAGCAGTGACAGGGTAAATTGGTGGAAGGGCTAACTATATATTACTGTGAAAACAACAACCCCTGGCATACACCTGAGGGCACGGTGAGCACGCTGCACGGTGCTGTCGGAGTTGGTTGGTGTGCGTTGGCGTGTGTATATGTGTGCGTAAGAGAGACAAATGATAACATTTACATTTACATAAGGCAAAATTTTAAATTGCTGTATTTATCACGACGGAACTGATTTGACACTGGCGGGGTGTCATCTATCAGCGCTTACTCAAGGTTGATGCTCAACCTTTTGGGAAAAATTGTCTTCCATTCCATTCTGGTCAAAGGAGAATTGAATACAAGTATACCTATTTTTAATGTGATATTTGGAACACGGTAGATTTTCTGCAGATTTAGAGCTGGTCCGATACGTGGTGTTAATATTCCTCAAAATTGCCTGTTTATAAATGTAGTGCTGTCAATTGTGTAATAAACCGTACAGATACACCCTTCACACAGGCACTGCAGAAGGATATCAAGAGTGTGTGTGTGTGGGTGTGTGTGTGGGTGTGTGCTGGTCCCATAAAATAAATTTCCAATTCAAAATATAAATGGAATTTTTCATGAATGACCGATAAGGCAATAATTTGAATGATCATTTGAAAGCATCCATCTAACGTATGTAAACACGGCAGACGTGTCCGTGAGGATCATTTGATGCCAGAAACAGAGATTACTGCAAAAACAAAATAAGCATCACCTCTCACAGGCTGCAGATTTCTATATTTAAGGTACGACAAATACATACAACCACAAAAAGGTTATAAAATGTAGCAGCGTTTGAATAACATGTATCCTCATTTTATATAAAGATGGAAAACATAAACATCAGATTCCCATACTGGCTGCATTGAACACACAATCATGCATTTAGAATTATATTTTCTCACACACACTCAGACACACACACACAAACACACACACACACCCAGTAAAAACATAATGCATTTTGCATTAAGATTTGAATTGTATTTCTTTTATTTTGCCAATAAAAAACAGAACTGACACTCCTCTTATCAAACATCGAGAGGATTCTGTGAACACAATGCGAAGAGGACCAGTGTCTGATTCATATCTGTGAAATCTTGCTTTGGGTGGACGTGTCAGACAAGACACACCAACCGTTTTAAAATCGTCAAATAATAACTGACGACAAATGGGGCACCTCGTAAATTGACCAATAAATCGATTTTTTTTTTCTTGCTTTTTGTGTACATATTTAAATTTGCGTAAAAGGAACAGAACCAAACCAAAGCAAAACACAACAAATCAAATCCAAATGTCAGTGCGCTTCCAGCCAACACAACAAAAATCATTAATATTCATGTTCTGCTCAGATATGGCCTTGTAATGCGGTTGTTTCACGCAACAGTGAGCTGATAGTACTGTAGTTAATGCTATAGCCTTTTTATTTACCGTGGTAATACCATAATATTCATATTAGTAATATATCTTCTAGTTTAGTTGTTTCATTATACTGTTGCTAAATTGTTCAAAATGGCTGTGATGAACTTTTAAAGGAGGATGAGGTCAGTTTGGACAAAGGGGTTAAAATGATAAACATTTGAAATTTCTTAGAATTAAGAGTAGTTTTTTTTTTTCTCCTCTCAAATACTCAAATATGGAGGAGGAAGATCGACAGATTGCCCATCCAGCATGAAATTCACAATAGTATTATCATAACAATGGAGCGGATGGTGAAGATGGGGAGGCTGGAGGAGGAAAGGAAGAAAAAAAAATCTAAAGATAAACATTGCAATGGACACGTCAGATGGGGTGGAATTATTATTATTATTATTATTCTACTTTGAATTAAAAAAAAATAACAGAGAACTATCCGAACCTCCGATAATCAAAACCCAGATCGATCAGTCGTTTTAAAACCAATACTTCACGTATCCTTTTGTTTTACGTGACACCTGGCGACTACACGCGACCACAACATTGTTATTGTTCTGTTCACACACTTCACATCTCAAAATGCTGCAAATGAAATGTAAAGGTGTCTAATTTGGGGCCATTTCACGCGTGTAGCCTTCGACGTTCCAGAAAATGTCAGTGAAAATATTTTTTTTTTTTTTGTATAATATTTTAAGAGCCTCACAGCTGCAAAATGAGTCATAAGGACAAAACAGCACTTATGGTAGATTCTCTTCACATTTAAATCTGTTTATTTACAGGTGGCATAAATCAGATCTGTATTAAAATCACCTTGTAATATTACTTAAACGTTTGTTTGACATTATTTTCTTTTACTTTAACTCGATTTCTTCTGTTGTAACGTCTCTCCCTTCCCCGCTCGTCTTTGTGATCACATTTGTGTCCTTGTGTCATCTCTAAAACGCACTATTGTAAATTGTTGCGCTCTTTTGGCACGATATCTAATAAGAAATAAAAAATTCGGCGTTCTTGTTGAATTACTTTCCAACACCTCCTCTTTTGCTCTATATAACCCCCCCTCTCTCTCTCTCCTCTCTCTCTCTCTCTCTCTCTCGCGGAATCCTATTGATCCGAACGGGCTAATTAGCGGTGTCTGCGCAATTACGCACATGCGCACTGGGCGTAATCTCAGCCATTTTTTGAAGGAAACTAATTAGCAGGAATAAAGAGCCAAGTGTTTTTCCCCCCACAGTGATCAGAACTCATTCTACCTCCGGAGCTCGCACAAACCCCTCCGTCCCCCATCTTTCTGTTTACCACAGCCTATATGTAGCTTTAATTACACTGTTGTTCGCAACAACTTGGACCCCGCTGCTCTCTCTCCCATCTCTCTCTCGCTCTCTCTCTCTCTCCCTCTCTCTCATTTTTTCGTGCTCCGTTAAAAAAAAAAAAAAAAAAATCGCAGAGGATCATTCAAAAGGAATGAGTGGGCTCTTCATCCGATTGTTTTCTGGACTACTACACCTTCAGCGTACGGAGCTTTGTACCAGCGCCGCTGCAGAAATGTAAGTCTTCCATTTGTTTACGACATTTCAAGGTAGAGCGGAGGTAGAGAGGGGAAAGGAAGGAGGATGTTCACTCCGTGCAACACTCCGGTTCGCACCGATTCCAGCTTTTTGTTGTTCTGCTCGTGTAATGAATCACCTGTTACTGAATACGGAACGCTATCGGTCCATGTCGGAGCCCGATCCACTGTAAACAAAGGCTGGAGTCTGGACGCTGCGTGGGGATCGGCGGACTGACAACACAGACGGACACGGGGAGCCAAGTCCCTGTCAGTCCACGATGTCCAGGAACAGCAGGCGACCCGTTATTGTTATTTTAAAAAAAAAACCCAGCCTGATGCTATTACCTTGAGACAGATGTAGGTTAGACCTCCTCGGATCCTGGGTTCCTGTGCGTCCTAAATCGAACGTTTGTCCACGTCCAACAGTATTTGTCCAGGTCCCTTAAAGACAAACAAAAAGGCTGTTTCTAAAGTGTAGCCACACAACTCTTTCTCTTTCTTTCTCACCCTCTCTACCTCCCCCTCACACGTCTGTCTCTCCTTTCTCCCCCCTTCTAAACACACACACACATGCACACACACGCACACACACACACTCACACCACAAAGCCCAGACACAAGCTAAAACAGTATTTCAGGGAATGATACATCTTAGGATGCATAA
>OMNV01011829.1:5767-18012 GCA_900303265.1 Brotula barbata | reverse complement strand
GGAGAGAGGGAGAGAGAGAGAGGCTGCAGTCACACTGACTCACTGAACCATCAGGAGAGACACAACATGAGACATGTAGAGAGAAAACACCTCTCTTCTCTCTCTCTCCCTCTCTCTCTCTCCCTCCCTCACTCTGAGACTCACCCAGTCATGAGGACTTGTTGGACCTTTTGTCCAATAAGCATGAGTTTCTGCGCGGCCTCTTCTCTCCTCCTCCCTCTCTGCTTCTTCCCACTCTCCTTGCTGGGATCGGCCTCGGACTCCACGGTCGCTGTCACCATCACAATCACAACAATCAGCATCAGTGACACCACGTGGAGGCCGACAGGAAGGAGCGTGCGTCAGGAAGTAAACGTCTCTGATCGTTACACGCCAGCCTCACCTTTGCTGCCCCGTTTCTTCGTTTTCTGCTTGCGGTAGCGGAGGCTGCTGCTCTTCTTGGTGAAATCCTCGGCGGGCTCCTCGTTTTCTCCCTCCGTCTTGCTCTTCTTTCTCATCGTGGGAGCATCGATGGGTATCTCCCCAGACCCATGGGATGTTTCTTCCACTGCAAGAGGTGCCAGGGTGGCATCATCATCGTCCATCATGGGGTCAGAGACGCCCAGGGGATCCTGGATAGATAACGGCTGCGTTAGTGACAGCATCAGTAGACGAGGTGAAATGATATCGATGATGTCATAAGGTGTGTGTTGTGGGGGATTTAAACCCTGACATGTGGTCTCTCTCTCTGCGGTCTGATCGTGAGGCTCACTGTGACCTGATACAGCGTTTCAGTTGGTTTGTGTGGTTTTTTTCTGTGGTTTTGGTGCCGTCACATCCAAACACGTTCACAGACCTTTGGGGGTGGATCCGGTTTGGACGTCTCCGGGGTCGTAGGGCTGGATGCTGCACCCAATCCATCCTCCTCCTCCTCCTCCTCATCATCTTTTCCTGCTTTCTTCTTCCCGTCTTTCTCCACCTCTTTCTTCTTTCCCTCGTCCTGCTCATCCAGAGGGCCCTCGTGGTCCCACAGGCCATAACGCTGCACACACACAGACACACACACACAAACACTTTAACAGGATGTTTGGAATGATGGTGAATTTCACACGAATGAATTAAACCATGACTTGTCATTGGTTTTTTTTATAAACTCACCATGAGCAGCGACTTGTGGAAAAAGAGAGCCAGCAGCTGAATGAGATCGTATCTGATGTAGTTTTCGGTCTTCTCCAGGCCCAGGATGCGAGGAGGGAAGAACGGCTTGTCTTCATTCAGGGTCATATCGTACATACTGTTCCAGGGGAAAAAGCCAAACTGGAAGAGGTATTTGAGGATCACCATCACCTGGGAGGCGGGAAAGGAACAGGAAACGCATCAGATCTGTTTCAAAGAGGACCGAACAGGAAGCAGCAGCTCGCACAAACACACGCAGCTCCGTCCTTCGGACGTTCATCATCTACACGTCCTCAGTTTGATCCAGGATTTTGGACAATTTTCTCCATAAAATATGGGAGATTCCCGATGAAACGTCTGTTCAGTCCATTTATTATTTATCATCATATTTACACATCATCACAATTTTATAGAATCAGTTCACTTTTTGCACACACACCACCTGTGTTAATTCATGGATGTGAATCAGCAAAGCGGCACAAACACACAAATAATCATCCCTCTCTTTCTACTGTTGCTTTTTAAAATGACTTCCACAGCAACATTTTCTGCACTAAAACCTGGACTCTGCTGGATCCCCTGAGTCCCATACCTCCGTGTAGACAATAGCGGTCATCCAGAAATTCTTGGTGGGTCTCGGGATGGCCAGCATGGCCCACAGAAACACCAGTATGGGCAGGATGAGCGATATGACGGAGGCGGTGACCACGTTGTTCAACACGATGATGAAGTAGCAGACCAGCTCGGAGTTCGCCGCCAGGACGTTGTACATGGCAAAAAGGAGCTTCAGCAGGCGACTGTGGCCGTTGTAGAAGTCTCGGCTTTGTTCCAGCTCCTCGATGAAAAACTGCCTGCAGACACGCAGACAGAGGAAAGACTTCGGTTACATCAGTGTTCTTGACTCGTGAGGTGACGGCCTGGTCTGTGTGCGTTGGTTTGTTTGTTAGCAGGATTATTACATACAGGATTCATTCACAGTGGGAGATGGAAAAATCCTCCATATTTTCATACATTTCTTCAAAAGTTAAACACAGTTCAGTCATTTATGCTGTTGCTGTACATTAACGGACGTAGAAGAAGAAATACAATCAATCTATCTGAACGACCTCTTTACACATCTGATTTGGAGCCGATGATCGTGAACGTGTGTTGGTGAGAACAGTGAACTCTGGATGAACCCTGGTTTTGTTGTGAGCTTCATCTCCTTACATCACTTAGTGTGGGAGTGGCAGATGGAGGTTTTCAGAGTCTACGTTCACATTTTCTCAGTGTAAACCCCACATTTAACCCTTTCATTCATCCATCAGCCCAATGCTAAGTATGCTTAGCTAACGCTAAGAGTAGCAGAATTCCGACCTGTCTCCCAGGAGTTCGCTGGCTGTCCTGGAATGTCTCTGTTGTTTTTTAGATGGTTCTGACAGAAGCTCCGTGCTCCTGGATGAAACATCTGGACTCAGAGTGGTGCCAGCGGTGTAGAGCTTTGGCTGAGAGGTGGACCAGTCTGATACCCCAGCGTGGTCCACGTCCAGACTGCCGATACACACGCACACGGTATGTTAAAAACAATAAATAAACCAATACACCAATACACCAATACCAATACACCACAGGGTTAACGACGCCTCCCACTGGAGGTCCTCATGGGACCACTGACCTGTTTCTGGTGGAGTCAGCATCCGTCTCATCCAGACAGGTTTCCAGTGTGAGACTCTCACTGCCCTCAGATAACTGGTCCTCGGTACACTCTGCTGTTGATTGGTGCTGCGCACACACAAACACACACACAATTTAATGAGGATAAAATAAACATGTTGTGTATTTCATCATTTTGACACTTTACAGCGATAGAAAATTACCCAAACTATATTGCAGTAGGAAAGATAAGGATAAACCAAAGTAGAATAAAGGCTCATGTGACAGTGCTCACTTTTCTTATTATTTCTCATCACTTCGATGTTTCTAATATCTGTATTATCACTGTTAATAATCAGTGGTCTCTCGCACTGAACCTCTCATCAAAAATAAGTCAGAGGTACTTTGTGGCTTGATGTATTTCAAGAATTAAATGACATTTTATTCAGTCTAAATCCTTCTGCACATGCACATTATCCTCTTTAATTAATGCTAGAATCAATGTGGTGTACAGAATAAAGGATGTTATAGAAATTCTACCATCAAAGTGCATTGTCAGAAATATAATATCTTTAAATGTATGAACTGCTTGATGGACCGTGTGTGTTCTAAATGGAGGACTGGCTCATTCTGGTTTAGAAAAGAGAAAAATTCATCTCATGGTACGCATCAAGCCTCCAAATCTCATCAAATTTGAGCTTCTGACTAAGTATCAGCGAGTGTCTGGACGTCTTCTGTTGTCCACGTCTGGAGCTCAGTTGTTGTTAACAGTTAAAAAGAAATAAGAAATATTCAGGGACTTGCTGTTAATCACAGATATGAATTCTCCATACTTTTAAAACCTCTGTCTTTGTGTTTTACTTTGCTGCAGTGTAACAGCCAATCACCGTGTTCCTGTTGATCCGAATGCTACGTACCTGTTCGATCTTGTGTATGATGAAGTAGCGCTCGTTGCACAGGACAGTGGACGTGTCTCTGTACTGTTTTGTCAGCAGGTTGAGCCACTGAGTCAATCCGTCCACCATGGCATGAACGATGGCCCACAAGAACCGCAGAATATCCAGGATCCTCTGAACCATCTCCCCATGACCTGAACACAAAGAAACCTTCACTACACCACAGACTGGACTCCAGCCTGATTACAGCAGGCAGAGGATACACACAAACACACACACCAAACTGATATCACACAGCACCTTCAGCATGAACTACAGAGGAAATAACAACGTACCAGACTCCTCCTCCTCAGCATCCTCCTCCTCCGGGGTTAGGGGATCCTCAAACACATCATTGTCTCCACACCCTACTACACACCCTACCACACACACACACACACACACACACACACACATACAGAAAACATGCCATCACTCTGCATGTCTGTGTTTGACTACTCTAGTCTAGTCTAGAGTGTTATGTGATCAATATGGAACTATGACATGTATCTGCAGTGTAACTTTAAAATAGTAATCCTTAGCGTTTGTGTGGCCATGAGGTGATGTCACTCATTGACCGTCAAATTAATTTTACGACAAAAATGCCACAGAAAACACAATTTTGATCTATTTTAAACCCCAAAGATGGATGATTCCGTTTCTGGCTGTTGAAGCGTGCTGTGGTGTACCCGGTACAGAGCAGGTCTCCTGTTGGGAAGCAGCTCTCCGTCCTCTCTGCTCCTGTCTGCTGTCCATCCTCCTCAGCTGTCTCTGCCGTCTCTGGCGCTCTCTCAGAGCCGTCTTCACGCTGCTCACCCAGGCCTGGTACGCCAGCTGAGGGATGAACACGGGCACAAATAAGTCAAGATAAATGAAAACAAACATTCACAAACAACAAACACCGATTTCAGCAGGTCACAGACGTACGCAGACAGGAGAGGTCTGTCAACTTGAACAAACTTTCCTTTTATTTAAAGGCGGATTCTGGTTTCGTAAAATAGATTCAAAGCTTTAAAACAAATCTGCAGTGATCATTGACTCTAACATCTGTCCAATCCAGATGTTTGCTGAAACATTCTGGATGTGCTTCAGCGTTACAGGACAGTACACGTCAATATATTTTGTTATTTTTTGTTTGTGTGTGTGTGTGTGACCTGAGAGGCCGTCAGTTTCTGAGGCTTCTGCTCTTCAGACTGTAGCTCCTCTTCATCCTCGCTGTCCGAATCAAACAGGTAGTATTCTGCTGAGTGGAGCACTGCAGGAACCAGGAATGAAATCAGAACCTCATCACCCACTTCCTATTACTGTTTTTGTTTTGCTGTACTGTACATGTAAACACTGAAAGAATGGCTTCTTTGTCCGACCTTTGGCCTGGTGCAACCACGGCTGGTACCATTCCTTCTTCTTGGACTTTTTCTTGTCCGCCTGAGTCACTGGAACAAGAGGAAAGACCGCTTAGTCTGGATGTGTCGGAGCTTTAAGTAAAACCTGACTCAACTCTAACGCTCTGCTCAGGAGTCCCTCCATTCTATAACAGGAAAAAGACCACAACAACAACCTGCTCCCGCAGTTTGGGTGGTTTCTAAGGCCACTTGTACTATTAAAGTACTTAAAGAATATCTACAGATCCCAATCCAAGCACTTTTATCCCATCAGAGAGCTCCATCAAACATGTCCTAAACAACAATGTAATCCTTACCCACTAATATCAGAAACGTAAGCTTTGATTTGATTTTTTTCACTTATCAATAAATTCCAATAATGTCATAAAGTGCCTTGATCAATAATTTAACTGATAATGTGATAACATTTCTGTTACTTTATTGATCATGTAATAAATTATGACATTATTTGGGCATGAGTTATATTAACATGTTGATTGTTTTTGTTGTTGTTTACCAAATGATCACGGTTCCCCTGATTCTGTTCACTTTGTGTTATATTCAGTCAATCAGTCCTACCAGCATCTGGATCCTCTGTGGATTCTCCACATTTGTGTCCATCTTTGTATTTCTGCTGTTTGGCACGAATTCTCTGCATCCTGTGAGGAGAGAAAAGGACACAAGAGTGGGGAAGAATAAAAAACACACAGCCTCCACTCCTCATTTACGACAGACTCTTCATCCATGTACAAATGTGAAGCTTCTCTAAAGGGAGGAATTCCAGCTGCTGCACTTCTGGACTTACGATCGTTTGAGTTGTGACAGAGACTTCTTTTCAGCCTGTTGGTGGAACTTAATGTTCTTAATCATGCTCGCTTTGAAAAGTTCAAACCCCCTGTAACAAAGAAAAAAACACATGGATTCATGAGAATGACCAAATACAAATGCACCACATATCATAAAGTTTAGTATTTAGAGATTAGGAATGATGAGATTAAACCTTTAAAGATACTCACCATGTTTACTGCTGTAGTCAATCACAATCACATTGATTATTGATAGCCTTTATTCTATGAACATCTTGAGGCACAGATTAACTACAAACTAGTTCTGTTATATTAACTATCATATGATAATTAAATAGTCATCCACAATCTAAAAATAAATGGGAAACTAGGAAAATGATGAGTGATGACAGTCAAGTGTGTACTTATTGATGAATGAGTGTCAGGGGATTCACGTTACAATTGTGATTCTTGTTCAGTTTTTGTGTTTTTATTGCATTTTAAGTGACTCATATGGAAACAACAGCTCTTTGAGGAGGACTGGGATTAGAGGAAATGCCTGTATTGACATTAGCTCATTCTGCTTGATTAGCCCGCACCAAAGAGAGGTTATTCATCACCATGGTTACTGGTTTGATGGGTTTAGGGCGAGCAGATAAATGTGTAAGTTCTTTGTACACGTTAATGTGTCACCTTAAGTTATTTAAGTCATATAAAAAGATGCTGATGCTGTTTTTTCTATACAATAATAGTTTTATTTCTCTGTTCAGTATTGTACCTTTTATCTCTGTTTGAAAACAGTTAATATAATATTTCTACTCTACTTACAAAGTCTGTCAACTGGGGCTTTAACCTGCCGGGTGTCATTCCACCGACGTATATAAATGAACATTCATGTATTCATATCCTGTGATTCATTCCTTCATCCACTGGTGTGCGTCTTACCTAGAGGCCTGTTTAGCAGAGGCCTGCAGGTCTGTTGTCACGTGCAGGAAGTAGAAACTCAGAAAGACGCGTCTCTGCAGCAGCAGGAAGAGGAAACAGATTCCGTCCCAGATGATCCCGGCCTCCTCCACTGGTAGGCTGCAGGTCTTGTCACTCACAGACTTTGCTGGTGGGAAACAAACACACACAAAGAAAGCATTGTGCTCCATTAATGCTCTTCAATCTGCCAGACCACATGAGGAACACAAGATGAACACAAGATGAACACAAGATGAACACAAGACGAACACAAGACGAACACAAGACGAACACATCACCCTGACTCTAATGAGCTGAAGGATTCAGGGGCCCAAACACTCTACAGGGGCCCTTCAAGACGAACATCTAGTCAGTGTTGTATTATTTATTTTCTGTTTCCTGTTCCTTTTTTCTTTCCTAGCCTTTATTATTGAATTCTGTTTCTGCCTAGTCCTTGAGTTGATCTTGTGATCCTGTGATCTGAAAAGAACCTGAACAAAGCCTGATGTTTTCATTACTACTCTGCCTCTTAGTCTCTGTTTTTGGGTCCTAAAACAACCATCTAACATGCTCACACTGAGTGTGTGTGTGTGACTAGTCTTCATCAGTGTTGTGGTGTATTCTGATGTTCAGTACTTACGGTCATAATAACCTTTGACTGTGCAAACCAGACTGAAGAGCTGGATCACCCAACAGAAACTCTTCTGCATCTGAAACACGAACACACAGGCCAGGATCTGAAACACACACACACACACACACACACACACGCACGGAGAGAGAGAAGTTCAGAGTAGTGATTGTTGGCAGGATGCTGTAGTTTGCTGCTGTTTTCATTCTCCCAGGTTTAATACTTTGGGTGTGTCTGACTTACTGACAGTAGATTTTTAGATATCATGACTGCCACGTTATAGATGATGAGGCAGTCCCACAGGGCCAGACGAGTCCTCGCCGGTTTCATTAACAGCTTTGAGCCAAACAGGAGAAAAAAGAAGCAGGCCAACAAGTAACCCAGTCCAAACACGGAGATCCTGGTTGCCCCGGTGACAAAGACGACAGCCAGCACCAACCAGAAGAGGAGACGGAACACAAACACTTTAGCCATGTCCAGGTAACTCCTGAGAGGGGGAGGGGGAGACAGAGAGAGAGAGAGAGAGAGGGAGAGAAAGGAGAGAGAGAGAGACAGAGAGAGGGAGAGAAAGGAGAGAGAGAGAGAGAGAGAGAAGAGAAAGAGAAGAGATCATCATTAGTATTATTAGTAGTAGTCGTAGTACTATTATAGTATTATTGTTGTTGTTGTTGTTATTATTATTGTTATTATTATTATTATTTAAAAAATTCAAATGAGTAAAAATAATTAATTACACGTTACAGTAATCTTGTTATTGTATTTGCAATGAATGGGGGCTCAGGTTGCTCTGGTGGTTTATAGACCTTTTATATTTTATATAGTTGTGGTTGTTATGACTCCGATCACACATTTGAGTGACAACAACAACCAAATAAGTGAATGCACTGATGGAGGACACTACACATGGTGCTCTTCCAGAATTGTAGGGGGACCTTGACACAAACATACACTCACAGATACACAAGCAGGCTTAGTTACCTGCAGTTGATAAAGTTGGGGGCAGGGTTGAACAGTCGCCCCTCCATGGGATCCGGTTCATCTGTGTTCTCTCCTGCAAGGACCATCCACTCCTCTGTGTGCTCACACTCAAACACCTTCCACTGCTGGGACGCACACATCAGGAGGACAAAGTCCGCTGTGAACATACACAACAACATCATCATCACCATCGTCATCATCATCTGAATCACATCCATCATATTCCAACATCATCCTCATCATCTTTCCATTCAAACATCATCGATCCATATCCAAGATAGCTCAACTCTCCCCATAATATTCTTTAATTTGGACTTTGTCGAAGTGCCTCACACACACACTGACCTATGAGGTTCTTAGAGTTAGGCACAGTGTGGAAGTCGGGTAAATAGATCCATTTAATGAGAGCTGAGTCCATCAGGACCAGGGTGTTCCATCTCCAGGGGTAGTCTGTGGAAAGACGCAGGACCAAATCAAATCCAGAAACCCTGTCAGAAACCCTGTTCAGTGTAACACCGCTACCTTTGGTACGTCAGAGAGACTGTGTTTGTACCCACCTATACAGATGGCAGGGGGTATACCCACACACAGCAGGTACTGGTAGATCATGAAGATGGACAGGAAAAGGCAATATTTGGGCCACATCTTAGCAATGGCCGCCCGCCGCCGCCTCACCAACATGGCTACCAACCAACATCCGTGGATTATCACCAGGAAGTTCATCCTCTGTCCGATCACGTTCACCGTCATCAGGAAGCAAATCTATTGAAAGGCGGGGCCGAGGATTAACGACAGAATAATACAGAGTGAGCTTCCTGTGTGTCCTCCGATCCGCACAGTCAGCGTTTGACCGATGCAAACGTTACCTCCAGTCCAAACTTGTAGAAGGTGTAGTTGAGGAGGTATTTGGCGCAGGGGATGAGTCCCTGGTCCAGAGTGTCCCTGGTGGTGGAGGGGAACAGAGTGGGGATGGTGGGAGCAGATCTCTGGATCTGAAGGTAGTGGTGAGTCTGGTGACGATACACCGTGGCCTCAAACACCAACAACATCAGCACCAATAGATGGTCCTGGAAGGAAACGGAGGGAAAGGATTAACCAACCATTAGACCAAAGGAAGATTCATGCCGCTGCACCTCTCTCTTTATACTCAGTGTCTTTATATAAGTTTTCATTTTAAGGTTATTTAAATACAATATGTACAATGTGCACACTGACAGCCTACAGCCACAGAAATCTTCTTAGTTTATAACAAATGGAAGTCCAAATGGGCCCTCAGCTGGGATGCATGTGTACCTTGCTGTATCCGAGCACGGTGGCATCTTTCCTGATGCCGAACCACCGAGCTGGATCCACCGGCTCCTTATACAGTGAAGAGTTCATTATCTCAGCTTCTAACATGTAGGTTTCATTTCGTAGAGGCTGTGAGGGGACGAGACACATTCACCTTCAGATGAATTCACCTGTTTGTGTGTGAGAGCATCTTCATCAAGTAATACTTATGGCGTGTCTTACCAAGTTACAGGTGCTGGCGTACTCTGCAGGGTTGACCACGCTGAGTTGGTACAGCATCTTACAGACAATGATGACACACACCCAGACAGTAGACAGACAGGAAGCCATGGGCCTGAAGCGACCATACGGCATGGCCAGGGACCACAACACCACCAGGACCAGGTTCATCACAGACGGCTGTCAGGACACACACACAAACACACACACACATACAGAAGACAGTATTTGGTTCAGACACAGTAATGAACATGCCCCGGGTTGGTATTTGAAGTCTTCAGTCTCTCATTACCTCTTCAAGGGCAACCCACACGGAGAAGAAGGCCACCATCTTCAGGATGTGGAGCTCCAGGAGCCTCCAGAGAAACACCTGAACTTTGGTCAGGATGTCAGAGAACTTTCTGGAAAGAACCAACAGCCTGTCCATCACCAGTCCCCATTTACTGGGCAACAGCTCTAGAGAGAGAGACAGAGAAAGAGAGAGAGAGAGAGAGAGAGAGAGAGTCGCTTGATAAATATCTGAGTTGTGTATTTAGTTTGGTTTGTTTTCAGTGTATAAACCAAAATAAACCGAGAGCATTGTAGCAGTTTGTCCTTCACTCTGAACAAAGCAAACAGGTCTGACAACACCAAAAACCAGGAACCTGTTAAAAACTCTTAAAAACACTTTCACTTGTAATGTAAACCCCCATGTAAGGCCAATTTAATGTTACTCCTATAGATGGAACTCAGCAATCAAACAGTAATTAATGTAAACATTTAAATGTTTCTCTTCGTACCTTCATCGTCAGACTCGTTATCTATATTGGTGCCCAACTCTTCTTCTTCTGTGTTTTCAGTACAGCCGGGGCGCTCAGTCTTCTCCCGGGTCTTCTTCCTGCACAGAGCCACAGGTAAAATAAAAACACTCATCAAACCTGACCTAGTGTGTGCTAAAGGGTCGCTGTGTGTTGTCACTATCTGCTCTCACATCCCACTACATGCACGTGTTATATGGACACGTTTGAATGTATCTCAGTGCCTCTACATCAATCGTGTGTGTGAGTGTGTGTTACCTGTGTATGGGTGTGACATGCTCCAGGTCCGTGATTTTCATGAAGGGATTGTGGAAGTAGTGGAGCTGCAGGATGCAGGCCAGCAGGAAGAATCCAGGGATGAGGATGCTGGTGAAGAGCTCGGACAGGGCGAACGTCTCCAGGCCGAGATCGGCCAGCCTGAGGGAAGGACGAGGAGAGAGAGAGACACAGAGGCGAGGAGAGAGAGAGACACAGAGGGGATGAATATGAGCACATTCCAGGACAGAACACGGTTTGAGGGAGGAGGTGAATGACCCACTGTTCATGTGTGAAACCAGTGAAGTTCCTCCAGTAGTCGGGGAAATCTTCAAACTGGTAGGTGTAGACGGCGATGAGCACCAACATGGTGTAGGCCACGACCAGCCACCAGAAGGCCTTCAGGAGCCGCCTCCACAGAGAGTAATACACCTGAGGAACAGGAAGACAGGAGAGTCCTGACAGGGCCGAGGAGGAACACACTGAGGTCTCTACGGAGTGGGTTTACACAGACTTCTGTTACTCAGACATTACAGTTCTAAAACCCAAACACTGCTGAAATCAGGTCGGGTTCCACTGTGAGGTGGCGGTTTGAGACCTGGTAGAGACAGAGGCAGAGCAGGAACAGCAGCATGTAGACGATCTTGTATCCGACCAGTTTGCCAGCGAAGGACACCATGATGAACATGCCTCCACACACGTAGATCCAATATTTGGCATAGGAGCTCATCACCATGCCGCCCAGAACCTTGAGCACCGACTCGTTACCGCCACTCTCCTCTAAAAGAAAGAAAAGCAGACGGCTGTAAAAATATGAAAGCCGTAGCTTTGTAGGAGCTGAAAGTGTAATCATCAGACTGAAATATTAGACTGGGGACGTTTTATTCTTCACGTCTAACCAGCATGGGAAAACGTAGCGGCTTTCATTCCCAGGCCAGGTCAAAGCTGTGTAAATGGACTGAAACATTTGTTCCACTTCAGATCTGCCAACAGTGATCTATCTGTGCTCCAACCCTCCAGAAAAACTCCACTACACGTACACGTACGCTCAGCGGAGACGAAACCCAGCGCAGGGAGAATACTTTCTACATTACAGCATTGTTTTTACAAATGGGAATTATTTGATCCAACAATTTACAGGCCCACCAGGCCAGCAATGCTTTTAAAAGGAAGAGTGTGTGTGTGTGTGTGTGTGTGTGTGTGTGTGTGTGTGTGTGAGACCT
>OMNV01011828.1:2587-108014 GCA_900303265.1 Brotula barbata | reverse complement strand
CGTTGTGTTCATTTCGTGCTAAAAGGCACAGGTATGGGCAAATATTTCTAAACTCAGATCTTTGGTCTCCACCCAAGATTTGCCAATGCCCCTCTGGTAATTTTTGTATTTTGGTTGTATTAACAGTTTATAAGCTATTTATGACATAAAGGTCTGTTCTTAAAGTAACTTAAGCTTTTCTGAGTTTGAATATTTCTACTATGCTTCACTTTAAAATATGAACAAAATGTGCAGAAGTAGACTTGTTGTTATTTTTTATTTATTTTTTATTCAATATATTTTGTAAAATACAACAGAAAGGTGTAGGCAGAAAAAAGGACTTTTTATGTGTGTGGTTTTTTTTTACTTTTAAGTCAAGTGTACTTATTATCTTTAAGGCAATCAGTTGCCACAAATATTTTAAGTTGGAGTTAAATGCTTTTGAGTTGTGACAAGTCCTTGTTTTTGAGTCATGTTTAATGAGAAGATTGAAAAAAAAACAACTAATAAATGTTAAGTTCATTGAACATTAAATCCTGAGTGTTCATACTTGAAATTATAAAGTTTGCTTGAATTATTTCAATGAGAAAGATGAATGAATATTCTGAGTAGCAGAAACTGAAGAATTTTAAGTTGACTTAATTGGTAAATTGAATTTCATTATAATTTAAAATTACATTTACAATAAACTTCAAATATTTAAGTTTTGATATACTCAAATGTTTGAGTTTATGAACTCAAAAATAGTAAGGCAACTGATTGCCTTACTTTTTTTGAGTACTGCTAACTTATTCGGGTTTACAGTGCATGTGCATAGCAGGTCACCAGCACTGGGAATACAGAGGAAAGCTCAAACGGTACGATCTGTCATTGTGAGAATCCTCAAGACAAGGATTATTTTGCATAAGCAGCAATGCTCAACCTGAACATTTTCCACCATTTATGATGGAGACACTGATTAATGCTAAAAGACTAAACTTCACAGTAACATTTAAGGACTTTCCACATCACAGAGACATGACAACAGCGTAAGGAGCATTCAGTGGACAATTAACGCATTCAAACCTCAATTAAAAGGTTAGATTTTTCCTCATTTCTCACTCAATATGTAATATAAAATTTAACCACGAGGTGGCAGGCTTCTAAGGTTTTATGATGGACATGAGCCGTGTATCGCCTTCTAATTAAACAGGCTTAAACTCTTCTGAGGATCTTTTTGACGTAATGAGCTGTTAGCAACGTGCAGAACAGAACAAACTGAGTTTTTTGGCTGGTATCAAAACACAAGCAATGGGCTGATTGGATTTATTACAGTTTTATTTTTTATCTCTGACTCAATTATACGCATATACTTAGTGTTTTGGTGTTTAACACAGCCCGGTATTTTAATGAATTTAATTGTAACTTATTGTTCTCTGTTATATGGTGTTACACTGACATTGGTTTAGAAGAAAAATCTTTTGGATTACTTTTGTATTGAAAAAAATAAAAATAATTTTCCAACCAAGTTAAAACTACAAATGAGAAAGAATGCTTGGCTGCATTTAATTTTACAATACCTTGAGAACTGATGTATGTTTTTATCGCCCGTCTCAGCCGCCTGTAAACAACTACACCACAAAGGAACCAGAGACTGTGGTTACACTTGTGTTCAACACCACACCCCTTTCCTGCAGCTGTGTTCTGTCAAATGTCAACATTTGTCCAAATTCACTTGTCCAAGATCCATTTTATAGTGTGTATGGTCCCTGAGCACCTACATGATGACCATTACATTTAAGAATACTATTGCTAGTAAGAATAATACAATCAGCACCTTCTGGGAGCCCCTGTTTTGTTTTTGTTTTTTTCTGAACCAGTCCATAAGGCTCTTGATCTAGACATTTGATATGTAGACCTGCAGCTGGGACGCAAGCCTGTGCCCAATCAGCCCGAGTGAGTGGTATCAGATGTTGGAAGATCAAAACGCACAGTGAACACAGAATATATCACTGTTGCATTGTTCCTATATATCACACTCAGCAGGTGATTTGATGGATGCATAAAACCACCAATTCGTGTTTTATTGTGACTAATTTGTTTACAACCTGTTCCACGAAAAGTTTGAAATATACTGTATGTCTTGTGCAGAATTCACACAGTGAAGGGAAGTATAATTTATAATCAAATCTCATTGCTTCTCATGATTTCCTGTGATAGGTAAGGAGGTGGTGAATACTGCTGGGTGCGACTGACTCATTACAAAACACTGACTGCATTGTGACAGGATGGAGATCACCACAGTCTGCCTCATACTGAGTGAGAAATTGTTCTTTTTCAAAACATTTTAAAATCAGGCATCTTATTTCCTTTAATGATTAGCTACTCTCATTACCATAGCTGTAATTGATAACAAATAAAGTCATGATCATTTTTTGACTTTAGAATGTAAACACCTGCAAACTGGATTTATTATTCATGGTAATTTAGCAATAGAATGGTGTTGCGATGTGGCCTGTGTTCCAGGGTCTGAGCACTGTCAAAAAAGTTGTGTGCCTGTAGATGAATCATTAGCAATTTGTACAGCGTTCACGTTTTCTTGAAACAAACTAAAATGTACAGGGTGATTGTATAATTACAGCATTTGTGATTTTGGGGAAGCTTATATTTGTTTTTAGTACAATCTGACATGACAGAAGGGGTCATTAGACTCAAGAGCACACAAGAGACTATCCTGTACTAAAACCAAATCTTGCACATGCAAAATATTATTCCTCTGAAAATCTATCTATTAGAATCCCTCAATGGCTTCATTGGAATATGTCAATTGTTGGCTCGTGTAAAGCTGCTGCTGTCACCACTACCGTGTAAAACGGGTAACTAAACCACTGCAATATAGATACTCAAAGTTTTCCAAAGTTATGAAATGTGTTTGTTGCTAAGTTAACCAGGCTATGTGTAGTTACTTACATAATCTAGGTGAGTTAAGAAAGCACGCCTGGGTGTTGTATAGAAGAAGAAGAAGAAGAAAAATGGTACTTTATTGATCCCCATTGGGGAAGTTAATTCTCTGCATTTTACCCATCCTGAAATGAGGAGCAGTGGGCAGCCAACACATGCACATGCAAACACACACACACACACATCAGCGTTCTACTGTGAATGTGGAAGTAGAGATTGTCAGACCAGCAGTCACTTTTTATCTATCTCTGTACAGGCTGCACACTGCAACACAACCTTTGCCTCTGCGGTGATATTTTCCAGCTGCACACTCTGTAGTTTTATTTGCACAGCGTGCCCAGCTTTATTTCCCCTTTGAATTTGAAAGAGGCCAAAATAATTTTAGCATGTAGGTAATGGCACTGTTAATATTTCGAGTGAAAGTGAAAATGAAAGATTGTTCTGGCTGTTGGGCTGTCCTTCTGAGAGGATAAAGGTGAATATTTGATTGGAGGCTTCAATCACAATCATCAGTCACTTATACACCAACTGATATTGAATGATAACATGTTCATTCTAAATATGTCAAGTCGACAGGGGTGTCATGGTGTGCCACTTTGCTCGATGTCACTTAAATACCAAAATGTGTCAACATACTTTTGGAGGAGCACACTGGTCAACAAAAATATCTAAAACAGAATGATTCTTGTAAATATCCAGAGCTCAAACCTCTACTAATGGATTTCAATTCATGTCTTTTATTTCTTGTGTGATTTCCTGCAGCCACACTGGGATGTCACAGCAGATCTCAGTATTTCCAGTATGAATATATTCACCTGAGCTGTAAGATACAGGCAAACTCCTCCAGCACCTGGACGGTGAGGAGAAACACCTCCTCTCATCTCTCTCAGCCATGTCAAAGATGGGGAAAACTACAAAAGAATAACTCTTGTAGTATTCGAAATGCCTACCCATCAGACACTGGAGTTTACTGGTGTGAGTCTGAAAAGGCGGAGAAGAGCAACACTGTCAGCATCAGTGTTGTTAAGTCTTCTCCACATGGTGAGAAATGTCAAGAATTCTCTGTTTTGATTAAAACACTTAGGTCAGTCTATCACCGTTTAAGAGTAGAGTGTGAAAGCTTGCTCAAACAAATGATCAGTTGTTGTTTTTTTTTGTCAGTGTCAGGAGTATGTTAGCCAGGTTCAACTCCGTCCTATATAGGCTGACTTATTATTTGAGTAAGAGTCATCTACATATGTGATTCTAATTTTGACATAATTAACTCATGTTCATTCATGTGTGAAAAGGTGTCAGCTCAGGACACAACACAACCAAACACAGAGTGGGTTAATCTGAACAAGTAAGGTGTAATGTTGTGGTGTAAATGTTTATCCAAAGTACCTGGGAAATGACACTGGGGCTTGGTCTTCTATTTCAGAAGATTCTGTGATCCTGATGAGCCCCTCAGAACCTGTGACAGAGGGGACCGACGTGACGCTTCTTTGCTCTTACAAAAAGG
This sequence comes from Brotula barbata, assembly GCA_900303265.1. Classification (NCBI taxonomy): domain Eukaryota; kingdom Metazoa; phylum Chordata; class Actinopteri; order Ophidiiformes; family Ophidiidae; genus Brotula; species Brotula barbata. The sequence continues at coordinate 103,594 of OMNV01011828.1, read as the reverse complement.
AGAATGAAGACCCTTCTTCTGATTTCAATGCTCATTTCTATAAAGACAATTTTTTCATTGGGACATATTCTGCAGGGAATATGACGCTCAGATCAGTATCCAAGTCTAATGAAGGCTTGTACATGTGTGAACGCAACACAAAAAAGTCACCAGAGAGCCGACTTGTTGTTAGAGGTATGATGCTCTCTACTTTTTATACTGCATGTGTGTGACAGGAAATCAGTTGTACTCTCCTTCATCTTAGCTAACATTGGACAATCTTTTATACAAGAGTTTATTTTCATTGAACTGTGTGATAAAGTGCTGTCAAGCAACTAGGAGTTGCTGAACAGCCATAGCTTACTGTTCCATGGGTTGTCAATTTGCCCCTACACTGAATGTGTGGACCTGGAGCTCGTAATGTCAAGTTAAGACAGGCAGTCAGTGCGAAAGTCACATTTGGGTACTGACAAATTAAACTCTAGTCATGAGTCCTCATGTGACTTCACTTGACTTGAATCCTATAATAATGCACTTTGCAATTTCAATGTCAAGGTAATAATTTGTATGGTTGAGTTACACCAATGTGGACACATTTTGAGTTAATGTTTATTTTGTTCCAAATAAATTATATAATTTGATGACAATACACCCAAATAGGAAAATACAACCATATATGAAAATACAAATAATATACAAAATGCATATTTGTATCTCAAGTATGCAAGACCAAGTCATGCAAAGGTTGGCCCAATATAACTGTCAATACTAAATAGAATGTCCATCCAGCTAGCTTTGTTTAAATATGAGTTTGCTGAAGCTTGAATTTGATCAATGAAATTGTTTCTTTCATCCTTGATCGTTCAGATCAGCCTGCCAAGCCGACCGTCTCTCTTCCTCCCCCGTCGATATACAGGCTCTTGTGTTCTGTCCTACTGGTCGTCCTCTACGCTGTTATCCTCCTCATCGTGTGTGTTTATGTACACCGACGCTGGAGTCGCCGTAAGAGCACAATATGTAAAATACCCAAATGAGATACTATTAGTTGTCATGCTGATCTTGTTCCTTAACTCCCTCCACAGGTTCTCGAGTGTGACAGCTCATACACTGAGTGAAGGACCCTGTGTCCTTAAAGTACGTATGATAAAGTTACTATGTTTTTTGTTTTTTTTATCACGATCACATTTTATTTTTAATGATGGATGGGAAAACTTTGAACAGATTGCAAATGCATGCAAATGCATGATGATAGAAAGGTAGAATTGTTTTACCTTAATCGGAGTATTATCGTAATGGAGTATTATCGATGTGCTGCAGTGTGTGTAAATGTACTGACTGTTTAGAACCAAAGAACCACTTCGGAAGAACGTTGCACAGTCTTCAAGGTCATAAATATTGACAGTGATTGCGTTTAAACTTCTTAGAAATTTAATTGCCTGGATGACAGAGATTAACCTTCACAGACAACAAGCAATTTTTAATGTTTATTGATATTAACATACATTTAGAGAATGTTGTCAATTTTCATAGTGTTTCTTAATACACTGTAGAGGTGGTCTTTATAAAATTACCTCTGTGCTCTTCCATTAGCTTCAGCTGAAGACTAGAGCTTCAAATCACTTCCTGGAATGATGGCAGATGACAAGGCAGAGGAGAACTTAACTTCCTTTGAGTTGACGATTGCTGCAAATGGGAGATCAAAGTAATGTAATATAAACTTAATTCTGTCTATCTTTTTTTATTGAATTTATCAACATAATATCTTTGATTTTGGAATAATTCTATACTATCATTTAGCATTGCTTAACAATATCTCTAATGCTGAACAACATTCATCCTAATGTATGATGAAATAGAAAAGATTGTTTTGACTGCACACTACACAGAAATAAAGTACCTGATAAGTAAGCCTCCGAAGCACAGAAGTCAGGTGTCATTTCACTGTAAGCCATCTTAAAAAAAATTACATACTACATCAAAATAACTTAAGTCATACCTCCAACTATGTCAAAATTACCCGACATATTTCTTCCTCATGGATTACATTTTTCTATTTGTATGTACAACTAAACATTTGATAAACAGATGTAAAAGTGTGGAGAATACTTTCTCTTTCATTTCAGTCCTCAATTCCTTGATTTACATAGACAGTTTTGTTATGCATTTTTAGATCATTAAGTTTTCAGATTTTGTAGTATATTTCTGTTTGTATTAATGGAAACGGAGAATGAAAATTTAAAGAAATAAATTTTAAGAAAACTTATCCCTTATATCACCGATGATTGTTTATTGGTCATGTATTCTGTCCTGCATTTTGAGTTTTACTGTTTATTGCTTGAACACATCTTAGGTATGAGCTGATAGAATTTCATCATCCATTTTCAGGCTTTTTGGGAACTTTTATTTTATTAGCTTTTGTATTATTATCATTATTTTTAAATCATTGTTTTTCTTTGCTGGATAAAAGTTTCCTTTTCCTACCATGACAGAAACTCCTTCATGAGGAAGTTATTGTATATAAATACACTGAGAGACATGTGACAGAAACAGTGATGACTCCTTACCAAGACAGCAAAGCATGCATGTGATTTCCCCTAGAAAGTATTTGTTGTGTTAAATAAACCTGACATTGTGACTCAGATGTAGCTCAGATTTTTTTATTTCATCGATTTACACCAGCCAGAACATGGTGAAAGTCACCAGTGCAACTCAGATGGAATGCAGACCTACCAGTTTGCATTCGAAGCGAGCTGTACTTTGTTGTTGCACATTAAACAAAGCCTCTGTTTTGCTAAAAGTGGGCTTAACAGAAAGAAGGAAAGGAAGTATAAAGATAATCTTCACCACACAGCACAAAATGATGACAATACAACTCAACACACATATACAGAACAGAGTGGTCACAATAATAATACTGTTATAATTTGTTACTTTCAAAATGGATTTTCTGCACTTTCAGTTCAAGTGCTTCCTGGTTTGACTGTTGAGTAGAAGGTTGCCGCGCCCAAGTCTGTAGAAACCACACATAAACACACACGCACCGACAGAGAGAGAGAAAGAGAGAGAGATTAAGTAACAATAGTCGTAGAAAATAAGTATAACCTAACGAACAAAATGCAATATCTGTAATGTAAAATGTCTTCAATCAAAAATCACAAAAAAATGTATCACAAAAAACATTAAAGTCATTAATCAAGTAAAAAAAATGTAAAATTGCTATACAGGAACTCATTGATCATGATACTAAATGTATCCACAATGAAAGATTTTTGATTCATATTTATTGTATTTGTACTCTTATGTAAACAAAACACATTGTCGTTTAAGGAGCTCTGTAAATAATTATTCTTTTTATTTAGACGATAATAATTTGATTAGTGAACAAACAATAATATTTATGAACCATGGTATCTGGACTGTTCTGGAACAGTTTTGTATCCATGGTCCAAGAAACACAAACACAGAAATGTAAACAGAAACTTGGTCGATCTATAAATAGACTCATTGAGTCATGGGACTATGACATCATACAACCAAGATGTTTATTGTTCCTATTTCGTTTGATTTAGTTTGGCCAACAAAGGCATTATATTCAATTTGCAACCACATAGAAACACAAACTGGTTGGCCAGATGTACCGCACAATAGAGTTAGAATAGAGTTGACTGTATTTAGCAGTAATGAACCAGTAAATGGATATGCCAACCGGCAACAGACATCAACAGCAATACTTCGGAAGAAAGCTTTGAGGAATGTAGGATTTTATTGCTCTTTTATGGGACTTTATAATGTTTAATTTTATGTTTCTAATTTTGGATTATTATTTATTTATTTTTCAATGTTTTGTTATTTTTATTGATGCCTTTATATAAATAAAAATAGTTTCTATTTTTCTGTTTTTATAATGTTTATTTTTGTTTCATTTAAGAAGGTACAATGCACGTTAATTAACATGAGCACTTAAGTCCAGCATGTAAATGTGCCAGATTTAGCTAAATAGGCTCACCTGCAGTGCCTGGCTAGTTGATGGAAAGAAAAAAAGCACATTCAAAAGCATATAGTCATCAAAAACAACATAGCACACAAAAAAACATTTAAAAAAAACTGTTGTTCCTTAATTGTGTTCCAGGTATTTAGTACTCGATGTAGTATTCGTTAAGAAAAGGTTGACCAAGTAGTTTTTTCTACATGGTATTTCATAATTCCTTCTGGTAGTAGTCTGACCTAATGTACTGTAAGTGATCAGTGGCTGTACATTTTGAGAGATCAATAATGTGGGTTTACGTAGCTTTCTTAGTGTGTGAGTGTGTGTGTGTTTGCACCTTTCTCTCTCTTTGGTTGTACCGCCTGCATGATGGTTATGTCCGTGTAGAATACATCTGCAGGTTTGGTTTCACCTGTGACACAAGAAAGCCACACTGTTAAACACTCACTCAGGTTATTAGTTTGAACTTATATAGAGTCATTTTAAAGAGAAAATTCCCTTGATAACCTCAGTATTTGTTAAATTATTTGCCACTAATCATCTACTACTGACATTGTTATTCAAACATTACCTTCTTGAAAATTGTGAAACCATGGAAAATTACTGCAGTGCTTTACACGTGATATTTGTTGAGACGTGACTTGTTCAGCCTGTCATTTCTGTGGTGGCAAACATCCTGACAAGGCGATGCAGAAGAGGTCATGATATTTACATAAAAACAAGACTGACCTCGTCTCTTGCAGAGCAGAATCCGCATCAAACAGACCAACAAGACGCACACGCTCAGCACAGGAAATAAAATTGAAGCAAGGACCAACTGCGATGGCTCGGGGCAATCTGCTTCAAGTCGAGATAAAAAAAAAAATCAGTTGGCCTCAATGCAAACACACAGACAGACAGAGCTCAGTTACTGCATTTACTGGCAACACTTTTTTGTTGTTCTTTGTATTGTGTTCGTGCAAAAAAAAGAATAACAAGGATTGTGTGCTTTGCCAACGACACACGATGCACTGATTCATCTAAATTGTTATTTAATATAACATCAGATAACTATAACTATCTGTTAAAAGCTGTTTCATTATTGAGGTATCCTGCTGAAAATTAGAATAAAAACTGCGCTAGCAACAATTACAAATAAAGTTGTCTCACCTCTGACAGTCAGTTGGCTCTGTGCTGACACTACAGATCCAAAGATGTTACAGCTGTACATTCCTTCGTCCGATTTGGAAACATTGTGGATGGTAATCTGTGCTGTAGAGCTTCTTCCAATGATTAGGCCATATTTGTAGAAATCAGCAGTGAGGTTGGGGGAGGGTGTACCTTGTCTACAGCTCAAAGTCACAGCATTTTCCTCTCTGACAGGGAGAGCCGGAATCTCCAAGATGACGGGACCAACTGAAAAACAGCAAACAAGCAAAGTTCTAAAAGGTTGTGGTGATTGTTTGCTCTGTAAAGTGAATGGGCGGAAGTGCAGCGGGAGAGGTTTGCCATCCGAATTCACATTGTTGTCAAACTTTTTACGATCTATATCAGCAAGTGTTATATTGATAATCACATCTGATGTTGCGACAATTTACACTGCCACTTCTGGTACAAAAACATTATGTGCATTATATTTACCTCAGCCAGTCTCAGCTGGAACAACACTTAACAGATTCTAAAGGACAGTGACCCCACACCATTATCTGAGATACAACATTTCATGAAATTTGACTGTTTGGTTCTATGAGGGTTGGCTGATAGTTTGTGAGCCTTGAATTGTAATTATTTTATTAGGCTCAGGTTTTATCAATCAATGGAATCAGAGCTGAAATGAAACACATCGTGTCAACATTATATTACATTTCAATATACTCACTCACTCACTTCCCAATGTTGGCGTTCATTCACAACTTGTTTGTTATATGGCTTCATAAGCCTATATTACCCTAACCAAAATCAACTGTTGTTTGTTTACACTGACGTGTGAGCTAATTGATAAATTGTGAGCTTTGTACAATAAATCTGTTCTGTAGGCTTAATATCTGAAATTTGTGTAGAACCTACGGGTAATGGTGATGTTGATGGCATTGCTGCACTCTCCTGATGAAGACTGACACCAGTACACTCCACTGTCGAACGGGTATAAAGCATCAACGAAGCAATAGGACTTGTTCACTTTCCCAGAGCAATCTGAGTTTATGTAATTTGTTGTGTTTTTCTTAACAGTCCACTCAGAGTTTCCTCCGTCCTTACAGCTTAGCAACACAGACTCGTGCAGAAAGAACTGAGATCTGTTGGGAATAACTTGCAGAGAGGCTGCAAAAGAGACACAGGCAATAATAGATTAACATTCTCAACTACAAATGAAAAACATTCTGGAGAAAATCTACTTTTGATTCTTTGGATCAGGTGGGTCCTATATATGATGATGATGATGATGATAGATACTTTATTCATCCCGAGGGAAATTCACATCTTCCAGCAGTATCCACAAATTCAAATTCACAATAAAAGACAAATACACAACAAAAGACATCAGAAAAAGACATTGAAACAGTTATATATAACTAACAATAAACATTTTGGAGTTTGAACAAGTGTAGTAATTACTTTCTACGTAATTATATGTAATGATATGTAAATATCAGTGAATTTTGAGATGACATATGATTACCTGCAATGAAAAAAAGTAAAATGTGTCTCATTCACATGGCACTAATAGCAAAATATCAATAACAAGTGTCTTATTTGTTTATCAATTGGAATCTCAGCAATCATTCAACAAAGTATTTGTGACAGTTTGGGGCTGTCATTATCAAAAGTCGTTATTGTTTAGTTTTCAAGTCCTAAAGAAGTCATAATGTGCTCTATGAAAATTAAATGCCAGAAGCATAATAATAATAATTACTTGGAGCAATTTTCACAAATCATGGATGCTTTCTAAATTTTGCATTTTTTGTACTCACCGACGACAGCGCAGAGTAATTGTATCTCCATATTTGTCTGTCTGAATAACCACTATGGGAGAGCTCAATCACCCTTCAGATTGCTAATGGACAGGTTGCCAGTCTATCGCAGGGCTGACATGTAGAGACTGACAGGTCGAACAAATCATTCACACATAGTCGCTTTAGACCCACCAGCTCAGCTAAGCTGCATGTGTTTGGATGTGGGAGGAAACCCCAGTACCTGGAGTAAACCCACACAGACACGGGGAGAACACGCAAACTACACACAGAGACGCCAACCCAACACCTTCTGGCTGACTCAGTGCTAATCACTGCAATTTAATTTACTCTTCCGATTCACACCTGACCACGCGTGGAGATGGATTCTCCTTAATTAACCCTTCGTAGTGTAAAATGCTCCTGAGAGCCAGCGTAAAGAAAATAAATAAATTACGTCTTAAAAATCACAATGGTAAAAGATTAATCCGTTATGTTGTCTCTTTACAATGTTCAAAGACTTTTTTTGAAATAACAACACTACCAATACTACTACTACTATTACTACTACTACTACTAATAATACGGTTAATTGACGGCTTACATTTGTAAATACCGCTCATGGGCAGGATCAGTTTCAATCTTACGTTTTTTGTTTTATTTTTAAATAACTTTATTGACAAAACACAAACTTATATACAAACAATACAGACGTGCTCTTCAGTTGAGATCCAAACAAAAGCGTAAAGAACATCAGAACAACCAACCGAATGAATGTAACAGCTAAAAAGTGGGGCAGGGGGAAGTAGGATAGAGATATGTATCATCATTTAACATTGAAAAGTTCACAATAGATTTGAACAGTTTTATTACTTCTCCTAGTTTCTACAAGTTGTAGACTTTTGCCATATTCTTTAAATTCACATAAAAATACAATGCAATTGGGCCATTTTTATCTGCCATTCTGCCTTTGTGTATATGAAATTTACCATATAAAATAAACAAATTTAAAATGAACTAAGTGTTAAACCTGACATGTCTTAACTATGTAATTACACTCTCACATTTAAAAATCACTTTAAGGTTTTTCTTACACAATATGATTATATATCTCTAAATTATCTCCAACTGAAATAAATAATGGAACAAGAGAGTCAAAGATTCTTGTTAGTCCGGTCATACGTAATGGATTTCCATTACGCAGGGATCGTCATCACGTTGATGACGCATGAGGGTGTGGCGTGCATTTAAACAGTCCACGGTTGTTGTGCATTCAAACTAGCTTTTCGGTTGCGCGCTTACGTTGGGCTATGGTTATGTGTTTGACTTTTGTCGTCTTTTTACTCATTCACACGTATGCTGAAGGTAAGAACCAACTGCTTTGTATCCATTCTTGTGTTTACATATATTTTTGATATATTTACGTCAGGAAAAGGACGTGAGCTGAGACAAAGCTCCTGAGAATACTGACATTCGATTGAAAAAGGCAGACAGAAGTACAGGGTACAAGGTTGAACGTGGGAGAAATAGCGGTTGGAATTGGAGTGTAAACATTATAACTCGATTGACATTAATGGATACTGGGCTCAATAATACACTACAGTAAACTAATGGTAAACGCATACCGGGCATATACATGCACTGTAATGAATTAGAAACTGCATAAAACGTATTATTGGTATGTATGGGCTATAATGAACTGCCATACTGTTGATTTTCCTACTCCTTTTCAGTAGATGGTGGTAACGCACCGTTTTTAATTCTAGTAGATATTTTAGGTTAATTCCTAACGTTTCTGGCTCATTCTTCTCATTTCTTCATTCGTAACATTACAGGGTTACTAAATTTAGTATGTTCTTTAAGAAATATTGAAAGGAAAGGGAAACATCTAAAAAGTTGGCAATGGCACTATGAGTAGTGAATAACTAATTTTAGTGCTGCTCCTAAACTTCACCACGTTTCCTAACATTTCTAGGTTAACCACGACTGTTATGTGGTTGGCTTTACTTTTCGGAATCATCCCTGTTATTCTGGTTTACTAGATGCTATGTTGCTCTTGATGATTCCTAAATACAAAAGGAAAAGAATGAAAGTTTTGGAATGGTTATTTTGTTTAATTTTACATGGTTTCCATGTTGTTCTTCACTTTCAAGTATTGAAAAGATTAAATATGGTTTTGTAGTAAAAGTGGGTCCACCACTTACATTTGTTTTATACAGTGTAAATTACTGTGTGTTATATTTCAGAGTTTGCTGTCATTTCAGTTCTTTTACATTGTCCCTCGCATTTGCAGGTCAGTTTCGGGTGACAGGTTCACCTGAGCCAATCGTGGCAGAGCTGGGTGGTGACGTTCTTCTCACATGTCACATAGCTCCTCCATATAATGTTGAGGACCTGACGGTGGAGTGGTCAAGGACAGACCGAGAGCCCTCTGATTCGTTGAACCACCGGGAGTATGTCCACTTATACAGGGATGGCCGCGAGATTCTGGACATGAAGATGACATCTTATGACCGGAGGACGTTCCTGTTTACAGATGGACTGAGAAAAGGAAACATATCACTGAAACTTGTCAACATTGCGCTTAGTGACCAAGGCAGCTACCGCTGTTTTGTCCCAAAGTTAAAGAGTTCAGTGAAGGCCTCAGTTATCCAGCTTGTAGTTGGTGAGTACATTAGTTTAGGTTTTCTTTAAGTACAGAATAATCGAATGTTGCTTTTGGCTTAGAAAAAAATTGCCTTTTCATTTTTTGTAAATTCTTTGTTTTATTTGCACACTATTGTGGTTTTAATTGTTGCCAATCTTTTTCTTTTTTCAAGGACAAAACTTGACTACAACTTGGATGACCGAGATGACACAACAGACAACCGATCCCCAAACTCCCAAACCAAAGGGAGACATGGGCAATAAAGGTGAGAAAGTCACTCTAGCCCTTTGAGTACATGTGTGAAACATAGCCATCGTTGTTAGTGTCTCCATAAAACTAAATATTCAACTTTGCAGCCTCATCAATACTGTATCATGTTTTGTTTCCCTTTTTAGGTGGTCGTTCCTACCACATCGGTCTGAGCATGGCTGGTGCTGCCTGTGTGATTCTGCTACTTGGCAGTATAACCATGAACTATGTACTGAAAACAAAGCAACAAAAACGAGATATAAATCAGTTTTCAGAGAAAGTGCCTTTATAGGTTGGGCCTGATCCAGGAAAGAACATGTTAGATCTTGTGGGAATCTGAATCCAGATCAACAGCCGGATCTGCAAAGTTCTGATCTGTAAGGATTGAAATATGTTTTCCGACAGGGGTCGCTTATATAGAAACACTTTAGAATCAAGACCATATCAGGATTGCGGTGGGGCTGGAGCCTATCCCAGTAGTCACAGGGCAGGATATACCTCGGACAGGTCAGCAGTCTATCTCAGGGCTGACACATAGAGACAGACAACTCAATCACATACCCATTCACACCTATGGTCAATATAGACACTTTAATTCACCTGAGCTGCATGTCTTTGGAGAATGGAGGAAACAGGAGTACCTGGAAGAAACCCACACAAACACTGGGAGAACATGGAAACTCCACGCAGACGGTGCCATGGTCTGCCCGGGACATGAACTCACAGCCTGGCTGTGAACCAACATTGCTAACCAGCAGGCCACTTTTTTTGAACTCAGAAATGAAATTTTGTGTTTGAAATCTTTGCACTTTATAAAGTGTGTAACACTTAGAAATGAAGCACCTTTTTATATATTTTTATATTTATTTATATTTTCTAAATAAGGAATACGTTTTTTTGGTCTTTTATACTAATTTAAAACTCTACTACTTATATTATTTTGTAATATGTAACTGATAATGCCAATGTTTCGTGGAAGAAATAAAACTATTGTTTTGAATTCCATGTCTTACAGACTGGACCTTAATTTTGTCAGATAATAATATTTCATTTTACTTGCGCACTACTGTTTGAACCGTGTTCATAGAAAAACCATATTTCGTCTCACTGCATGGCCCATGTTGGGCTGAGTCGGCATGTTGATATCTTTTTTTGACGAGGCTTTCAGCGTTAAGCATATACATTGACTGTAGGAGGCAGCATTACACCCTTTGGCACTCTACGCTACCTGAATTAAAAGCAGAAGAAGAGGAAATTAGTCACTGTGTTGCTGAAGTGCTTAGGCACTCGTCGGGTGTTGAACGTTTGACTCAAGAGAAGCCCAAAGCAACAAAAATAAGTAAAGGTATGTCGACAGAATGCCTTTATTCGTAGATGGAGAGATGTACCTCTCAGATTCGGTCGTGTTGAGTGTTGTGTCTCCAAGCCACTGACGGTGTTTGGATGGAACTAGAGGCCAATGTTAGCTAACTGATGGATGCTAGCTTGATTAAAACGGCTTGTTTTTTTGTTTGTTTTTTAAACAAAAGAACATCTATTTGGTTATTCGGCTGTATTCATATTGCTATCTTATGTAGTTATTACTTACATAAAACATCAGTGTTGATAGACTGAGTCCTCTCTTCCACATTGTGCAAGATACTCTTATTTTAGAGAAATTGCGTCATAGCACAAGCATGTAACGTAATTACTGTGTTGCTCGCACAAAGTCGGGGGTCTGATGTACGCACCGTCAGTCATGTGTCTTAATGTGTGTGTGGGGAGGAGGGGGCGGCTTCTGCCAAGAGGTATGTTGTACATGTTTGTAAAGATTAAAAGATTTTTACCTAAATACTCAAAATTAGGAAATCAGCTGCACGTAGCATTTAAATCACATTGGTGCTGAAGAAAGTTTCAACAAAAATCAGGAATTACTTAATTGCAACTACCTGGAAACTGGCCTTGCTTGCATTAAGTACTGTGAAGATTATAAAAGTGGAGCATGTGCTGAGCACAGCAGTTGTAGCCTTCCCACAACATAAACACACATCTTACCCTTGTGTTGGCAATTTGTCAAACTGAAAGACTTAGCTGCTGTGTAATGATGCAAACAAAAAAGACAAAGTCTCTTGCGTTGATGGTACCAGTGTATGCAGGTCAGTGTTTCAGTATAGATTGCATTGTGGGTAATCCTCTTTTCTTCCAAGCACATTCGATAAGTGTCATCATTAATTTTTTTGATTTCTTTATTTACGTTTTGTCTCGGCACTACTGTGATCTAAGAATAATGCTATATTTTGTCAATAATTGTCAATGCAGTACTTAAGTTATTTTGGGCATCGATGACCGGGAATCTTTTTGATCTACCTCAAAAGTCTCCAAGAAGCAGTGTCTCTGATGTCAGTCAAGATGGTGATGCTTATGGAGTCAGAAATGAGAAAAATTACTAATTGAATTAATAAGAATTTTGAAATTAGAAATACTGCTCAAATGATTTATTAAACACATTTGTATTTCGTTTTGTAAGTCAGTTTTGAACTTCTCACACCCAACTTTGAAAGGAATACAGTTTGAGTCACAGCTGTAAATTTGAGAATTTACAAAAAAAAAAAAAAATCCATATATTTAACAAATGGTGGATTTCTACCTGGGGAAGCTTGTGTTTGGTCTTTTAAACTTCATTTAGCAGTTTGTGATCCACTGGATGTTACCTGACCATGAGCAAGAATTTAAAAAATGTGGAGACTGTGTGTCATAGTATCCTAAGCTGTAATGCTTCCTTTTTTGTGGGTTCAAAGTGCCAAATGTAAGAGATTCTGGAATGTTCTGTGGTTCCTGAATGAATCCCTAAAAAGAGATGGCAGCTTCATTGCCTTCTCTTTGTGATGTGACTGTGAGATTTTTCACTACCACCCCTGACATAACATGGTGTTTTATCTCAGAAGTTGACGAAACGTGAAGGACAGCTGTGTAATATTATACTGTTTGCAACTCCAGAAGTATCAAAAGAGATAGGGTAAATGCCCAATTTTTGTTCTAGGACATTTAATTGTTGAAATGTGTAGCTGTTGGTGTGGAAAGGCAAAAGAGCCGAGGTTAGGGCAAATGCTAAATATAAAACAGTACGCTGTTATTGCCTAGATTCTGAATTTACAATAAAACACTTCAAGTGAATAGAGAACTGATAACGCCTCCTACTGCAGTGTCTGCACAGTGTGTTGTATTAGAGAGTCTTACTAATATTTACTGTAAAAATGATCTGTGGACCAGATATTTTGAAGACAAACCACAAGTGTAACTCTCTCAATGAAAGCCATGTTTCATTTGTTTGTAACAATCCATGAAGGTTTGCACAAGAACAGAAGTCTGGCAGTAAATTTCCTTAAGTTACAATAAAATTATTCGTAACATTCACTATTTTCCTGCAATGAAATTTCCAGATGTTTACAGTGAGCTGTGACTCTGGTGAACTGTCTGAAAAGGATTTGCTGCTTTCTTTTCGTCTAGCATCATCTTTTCAGATATCATGAGATTTAAAAGAAATCTGTTATGTTTGTGCTTCATCTGGTGCAAATTATTCTGATTTCAAGTATTGAGCATTAAAATTAAATAAATTAGTTTGTGTGCTTCATCTGTGCTGTTTTGCTTTTGCCTCTTCTATCCTTTCCCACTAGAGGACACCGGGAAGTGAAAATGGCTGATGTAAACGTGTGTATCTGACAGGAAGGACCACCAGGGCCACCTCAAGAGACGACCCTCTAGATGATTTGCATTTTTAAGCGGAAGACAAGTCCCATTCAGTAACCTCTTCTTTTGTTGTCTTAACTTTTTCAGCGTTGTTCTGTGCTAGTATTGGAAATTTGAGCACCTTCTGCTACCCTGTGGGCCCCAAACGAGCCCTGTGATTGGAAGGCTCTCATGGAGATGGCTCCTGTTCAAAAGTGGCACCAATCAAAAGTCACCTTGTCATGCAGATAAGAAATGCTGTCGCTGTTTGCAGTTGAGCTGCTACCTTGACAGGCAACACACCAGCTGCCTAAATACCCATTGCACCTCCATCCCTTACTACTGCAGCCATCAGTGTAGATAATCTGCTCACGGTGGAAAAGACCATGTCTCATCCACTGTATAATCCATTTGATTCTGGGAATCCGAGATCAGCTACAGTGCAGTTTGATCGCTCCAACATACATGTAGTGAGGGATCTACAGAGGGCAGCTCCTCACATGGGACCTGGTTCTTCCCTTGGATCATCTGGAGCTCCCTCTGGGACTTCAAACAACCCAACAGAAATGCTTTCATCAATGCTGCCAATGAGCTACAGGCCTGGCCACACTACGTCCACACTCAACAATGACTTGGAGAGATCCATAGACATACATCTCAGCAGAGCCAGAGAGGAAGCGAAGCTTCAAAACAAAGTCATCCATCAGAGAGAACATCAGCCCGCTGGTCAGGATGCCCAGTTATCCTATTGTCAAAAAAAGGAGATACTTCCCTCGGGCACAATGATGACATCCTACCCCAGGTCCTCAGCCTCTGCATCCATAGGACACTCTGTTAGACAGCCACACATTGAAAGTGGCAGTAGTTCCTTGGGTTGGTTGTCAGGCTATAAAGGGCCCACTGCTGATGCCAATTTGTTTCCATCAACCACATCAACATTTGCAGGTGGTGCTGACACTATCTCCGATGACTACAGTAGAAGAGAAAGCGATATTCCAGGATTAGGAGATTTAGACTGTCCACTGACCAACAGTCCTTCAGCAACTAGCAAGTGCAGCAAGCCCAAATACACATCTGAATCAGCCACCAGCATTCTTTGGCATTTTGGACTTGAAAAAGAAGACTTGGAACATCTCATCACCTACCCTGAAGATGAGATCACCCCCGACAACTTGCCATTCATTTTACGTGAAATACGCATTCAAAAGGCTAAGAAGGCTACAACTACCACTGAGTCAAAAAAGTACCCAGAGCCTCTGCAGAACAGAGGAACAAGTGGATTGAACCAAACAAGTATTTCGGGAAAAATTGGTATTCAACATGAAGAAGTGGCATCTGCAATTTTCCAACCAAGTAAAGTGATTGATTATGGACACACTGGCAAGTATACAGGGCACTTAGCCGAAGACATTGGTGGAGGGATCAATAGCATCAGGACCATTAGCAGTGTTGGGAGCGGAAGTGATTTGATTAACAGTTATGATAGTAGCAGACAAATGAGGGAGCTGCTGCCAGAAAATAAGGAAATAGAGAAGGGTAAGGTCTTGGCTTCTTCCCATGGCCAATCAACTTCTGTTAACACTCACATCACTTCTTACACTTCAATGTTGAGCTCTGTGACACCTCCAAGGCGTGTTCCAGCCGAAATGTCCCCAAGACCAGACCAGTCTCAACTGACACCTAGCTCAGTCACACTTCCAAAGGACAAAGAAGCCCCTACAACTATTCCAGTGAGGGAATCGGTGCCTACCCAACAACCATCATTGAAAGCCAGTCCAACTTTTACTTTGTTGCGTGGTGTGCACCCGAGCCGGCCTGGCCTTGTGGTCATTGGCAACAATGATGATAGGTGCTCTCCACATCACAGTGAAAACAAAGGACAATCATCAGCAGTTGGTGAGCTGACGCCGATGCAGAAGCAGCAGGTATTACAAGTGCATCAGTCACTGCAGAAGCAACAGCCACTGCAGAAGAAGCAGACAAAGCAGGAGCAGCCCCCTTTGTGGATCCCAGTTTTGGCAGCCAAGAAACCAGTTGCCCCTGCTTCTCAAATCCCCATCATCAATAAATCATCTCTAATTTTTGTCCCTCCTGATATTCGCACACTGGTTCTTCCTCCACCACAACCTCAATCACACCCCAGCCCGGTTCATTTAACAACTTCCAGTGGAAAGCCACCAGCATCGACAATGGTTCTCAAGGGTTTACCAACACCAACCAAGATGTCTGACTATGCTGCGGCCTCGCCAAGAATCTTTCCACATACCTGTTCTCTCTGTAACAAAGAATGTGCTCATATGAAGGTGAGTGGAAGGGCAGATACTGTTCTTATTTTCTATATGCATTTGTGGGGTTTAATTGTGTTTTATCAGTTGTAAAAAAACACCCCAAAAAACAAATTGTCCTGGATTTATGTTACATCTGCAACTTATTGATTTTTATTTTTTTTTGTTTGGGGGCGTTATTCATTTATATGCATAAGATGTAATTGAAAGATTTTATTTCAAGAGTAATCGTTATAATGTTATCATGTATGCAACAACGTGTGGTTTGACTGTCGTTTAACTTTCCATTTTCAAACAATGTGAAAATGGCTAAATCTGGCAAGCTTTGAAAACATTTGTTAATTAAAAAAATCTTTAAGATGCGATGAAGACATAATGTTGAAGATCTCATGAAATAGAAAAAGTCGTACAGTTACACTTCTGTGCACTTAGTTGTTTTTACCAGTTTTAAGTATCTTTGGTTTGTTAGTTTCTTCCTTGCAGAAAATTATAAGTTTTTCTTTTTTGGAAACATTTGTCAGTGAATGGTTATTTGTATGTATCATTCCCTTATTATTTGACATTGTTTTGAGTTTGATATTGATAGGGTTATCAAAATTTTTGTTCATGAATACTGCCTGTATTTATTTATTAGATGATAAAAACTGCATTTTTATTTTTATGACACAATATTTATGACTCAATTTAGACTGAAAGTTTCTGTTTTGGTTGAGTCGGTGAGTACTTGCCGTAATTATAAATTTTTGTCAATGTTATGTTATTCAACTTCATCAGCTAATTTGCCAACATGACCGTCACCAAACACACAGGCCACTGCTGGAAGAATCAACCCAAGAAGATGACCCATTAATTTTTTAATCCTTGTTTTTGTCTGCATTTTCATTTTCATATTCTCCTTGAACTTTATTCTAAGAAGGTTGTTCTCGTGGTCATTACAAAGACTGCCATTTTTTCTGAGGATTCAGAAGGCGCCAAATGAAATTGGAATTTAACCGCAGTCACTGCATTATGTGGTATGCACTCTCCGGGGCACTCTTGTTTTGTTTTGTTTTTTGTTTGTTATTTTTACCTGCTGGCAACATTAACATTTACCAGTCGTCTTGATTCTTAAAATCATGGAAATGGACACTTTGGGATTTGCATATAGCTACATGGATTACACTCTTATTTGACTGAGAGAAGAGAGAAGAAACAAAATGTTTGAAGATTGTTGACGACTTGAAGATCATCTTAATGTTTTTTTAATGTTCAATAAAATACCTGTGTAGGCTGATAAATATACTGTACCTGGTGCTGTTGAAGCTGATGGTGTGACGATGATGTCTGTCTAAATGCTGTACGTTTTTTTTGCAATTAGGATTGGATCTCCCACCAGAACACCAACCTTCATCTTGAGAACTGCACCCTCCTCCGAAAACAGTAGGGCTGTCCTTTTCATAATTCAAAACTTTTGGTGATTGGTGACATGTTAAATTAACATTAACGTGTTTTACGATTAATCTCTGCATCAAAACCTCTGTTATTGTTGTCCATGTCATTTGGCCTCAAAATGTAACTTCTTTGTCCTATTGTTTGAATTGTTTCCACCCAGATACCCTGAATGGGATGGTGATATATCACGTTTGTCCAGGTAATAATCATTATTCAAACATATGGCAAACCCATTCTCAAGTACCGTTCTAATTTTTTCCATTGTTGTCTGGGCTCAAGACTGTATAGGAGTACCATCGACATGCAACTCAACACATTCATGCATCTGTCCTTGCACAGCTTGTGTGTCATGCTGTTCATGTGGTTTTCATGTTTTAAGTGTGTGCCTCTGGTCAAGGAGTATGAACAATGAGCAATACATACAGTACATGGTGCTCATTTCTTTGTTGAAGCTCAGCCATGTAAATTCAGTTTGGCTTTCCTGGTGGAAAGACTAGCTCTATGCCCTTTTTTATCATGCAATTAGCTGATTTTAGGCTCTCTTCAGTGAGCATGTTCATTTGACTCTGTTCAGCGAAAAGATCCCGCTCTTTATTCAATTACTTTTAAAAAAAAAAAAATATATATATATATATATATATATTCCCACTCCTGGCATTTAATTCACCAAATTTAGCAATGTTTTAACCTATGATTAATATGTGTACACATGTGTCTCTTAAAATTGATTGAATGTAATTATATTAAACCTCATAATTCCGAAAATACCATAATTTGACATTATTTTTGGTGTAAAAAATTAAAAAGTTGTAAAATCATCAAAATGTATTACACAAGTGTATTGTATATTCTATTTATGAGTAGGTCAAAACAGAATATAACAAATAAAAACTAAATTACAATATGCAAATTAGCAGCATCCAACAGTTTTGTATTTATTAACATTGTAATTTTGTCTTAAGGGCAGATCGGCATCAGCGCCTCAGTTTAGAGGGGCTAATTGGGTTTCTACCTTTTGTTAGTGTTGTCACACGTGATTGGTTGCATACACCCACAGCACATCAACGCAACATTAGTCAGTGCATGAGTTACAATAGTTTATGAACATAGAAAGAAATAAAGAAATGGACTCAGCAGTGGGACAACTACTTAGCGACCTACACATGACTTTGCTGTACTACTGACTGTGACTTGGATTCACTGACTGAATAGTTAGAAATTTTGTACTCTTGTACAGCAGCGTCTGTCTGTTTCTTTTAAAAACATATTTCAAGTTTGTTTTATTAGGGCTGGGTGAGAGCACATTTCAGAGGAGGTAAATGACCTATCCCCGGCAGTGCAGCACTTGGTAAACAATGCAGCCTTTGTATTGTCGACTGCGCAAATTTTGCAGTCTATATATATATATATATACACATACACATACAAAATTTATATACGTATGTGTATATATACAGCATATGTCTGTGTGTGTGTGTGTGTAAAATATATATCACACACACATGCTCACTCCCTCCTGGTGTTTCAGGGCAGATGGGGGAAATATGGGGCACACTTGCAACTCACGCAGGTGTGCCTAGCTTTCAAATCTAGTCTGACTGACTCCAAAAATAGGCTCACAAGGCACCTAAATGGTTGCATACTGGAGCCCTGCTTGTTCCTTTCCCTTCATTCATGTATAATTTTTTTTCGTCCTCTTTCCAGTGCTGCAGTTAAAGATGGTCAGCCCTCCTCCTCCAGCTGTACTCAGAGTTCACAGCGTCCACAACAAAAAAAGAAATCCAGACACCTTTCTCATTCTCGCTCACGTTCACATTCCCGCTCATCCAGCCCCCACTGCCACCATGGCTCAGACAGCAAAACGACAAGGGAAATGCGTAGGAGCCATTCAGGGTTGCAGCACAGCTTACGATACCGTTGCAGGTTTGTGAGAATGCCATGTTGTGAAAATAAAAGAAATTTGGCTGTTTGCAGTAACACTGATATTTCAATCGACTGAACAGGATTTTCAAACTCAACACAAAATCCTAGTTAAATAGAGGGCAAAAAAATGAAGGTAATGAAAGTTTCATCTGTAATTCCACCAGGTCCCGATCACGTTCTCGCTCCCCACAATATGAATCTTACTACCATCATGTTCGTTCAAGTAGTCATGAGAGACGATCACCAAGGGAAAGGATTCATGGAAGACGATCATCTCCAGGGGGCAGGAGCCACGAGAGACGATCATCTTCAGGGGGCAGAAGCAGTGAGCGACGATCTTCTCCCGGGAGCAGGAGGCAAGAGAGACGATCATCTCCACGGCATAGGAGTCATGAGAGACGATCATCCTCAGGGGCCAGGAGCCAAGAGAGGCGATCATCCTCAGGGGGCAGGAGCAATGAGAGACGATCTTCTCCAGGGTGCAGGAGGCACGAGAGACAATCATCTCCACGGCATAGGAGTCATGAGAGACGATCATCCCCTTGGGACAGGAGCCACGAGAGATCACCACCAGGGAGGACGACTAGCCACCGTAAGAGGTCGAGTAGTGCTGATCGATTGGCTAAGAAACTTCTGGAGACATCAGGTTAGAATTTTTACATTTTTATTCCAATCCCGTAGAGATGTGTTTGTGTATAAATAAATGGGCTTCGCCTGATTTTTATTCTAGTTTTACATTTGAAGTTTAATTTTCTCCATTTCTGGCAAAGACATATCAGAGGTTTGTGTTTTGGTCTTTGTCCCTGTAGCTGTCCAGTCCTTGTCACATCAGTCTGACCTCGCAACTGTGGTGAAGACTCTGGCTCCTGCTTTATTGGCTGAACTGGCCAAAATGAAATCTTCCTCCTCATCCTCTTCCAAGGGAGCCAAGTGCTCATCCACTTTTCCCGTTGCTGGATTAAAAAGATCCTCTGCTGCCTCTTCTTCATCCTCCTCTTCTACACTGAAGAAAAAGAAGTTGAGTACATTATCATCAAAGGCAAAGCCTAGCTTGCAGACAAGCGAGAAGGCTTCCCCCATGAATACCAAGGTAGGTTTGTATGTGGTAAATCTTCAGTTTGATGATGTTTGATTTGCGTAATTTCTCTCAATTAATCATCCAATCTCTCTCTCTCTCTCTCCCTCTCTCTCTCTTGCGCTACCTCTCCTTTTTCAGCCAGCTAAATCCCCCCCAACCATGGTTAAATTACGTGGAATTACGTCTTCCCTCTCACATAAGGATGTGGTCACTGCCGTGGAGCGCTTTGGCAAAGCGAAATCGATTGTGCTGTTTCGGTGCAAATTGGAGGTACACAGGCCTTTATTTATTAACTCATCACCTATTCACCATACATGATGCATAATGTAGTGCTAATGGTGGCATTATTCTGGGACCTGTGAGGTTAGTATAAAGGAGCCAGGCCATGTAGTATCTTATACATAAGAAGTCGGACTTAAAAATCTGTCCTTGTGGAGTATGGCCCACCAATCAATCACTCCAGGAAGTCCATAGAAACAGTTCTGTAAGCACCATTAAAAGAGAATGATTTCAACATAATGCCTCTAAACAGCCTTCTGCTGGATGTAATAATTAATTTCTACACTTTTCCATGTTCACACCACACTGTTGTGCTGCCCATTTGTAGCCGGGCTAGTGCTCCAATCATCGCATTGTTGTTCAGCCTGTACTCAGTCTTTTGCCCCAGATGTACAATTTTGGAAAGACCATGGCTGCAAAAACTCCAACTGTAGTAGGAAACGGTTGATTTACAAAAAATGACATTGAATCTTAAAATATCGAATCAGAATTTGGGTTTATTGCCAAGTGGGTTTTTAATACACAAGGAATTTGCTTTGACACGTTGGTGCTTGACATAGCAATAGATGCAGTACATAGTAGACATAATATCTAAATGGAACTAAAAAAAGTCATAAAAAAAGAACATGCCAAAACAAAATATATGTAACAATTTTTATGTCATGCAGCTTACATGAAATGTAATTAAAAAGTGCCTGAAAAACCATTTATTTTGTTTTATGCCGAGTGACAGAATGAGCTCAATGTAACAAGATTTGTGCAGGTTACCTCTAAGCACCAGTGTCATACTGCAACTGTGTGCAACCTTGTAGGCACTTGTGTGTTACGTAAAAGAGGAAGCTGCGAAGACTTTGAAGAGCTTAAAAACCCTGGACATAAAGGGATTTCCAGTCTCTGTTGTTGTGGATAAGGTATGTTTGTTTCTTACTTTGTTGTTGTATAATTTTCCTTTCACATTTTTGTCTTCATAGCTCAGAAATGTCCATTTATGTCATCAGTATATGAGTCAGCTTATTATTTCAAATAATATGAAATAAATGTCTGGTTTTTCTACAGGAGAGTGTTTCTAATGACCAAAAGAAACCTCTTGAGAAGTAAGTTATCTTTCAGTCTCCATTTACAATATAGAATATTTTACCACATAGTTTACTTATTAGTTGTCAAAATCGGTTACAAATTTATTTGCTGCACTCGTGTCACCTTGTCACGCTCCTGTGAAATTGTAAAATCACATTCCAATTGTTGAAATATTCCTTACGGTACTATTTCACAGTATGCTAATGTCGTAGAAATGGAGAAGGAATGTTTTAAAAATATATTTTGATGGAACGGTGATGAAAATTTCTCTTTAACTTCTTAGTTACTTATTAGTGCCTGACTTTCTCTTGTTTCTTGTTTACAGAGAACCATCCATCCCAACATCTGAAACTCTAAAACCAACAACCAGTGGCACTAAAACTGCTCTTATCCCAACACCTAAACTGCCTCCACTAATGCAGCCTCTGTTATATGTAAATTCTGACATCGAAAAGGCTGCTACAGCCTCAAGCAAAGATTCAGTTAGCATTGATGAAGTAAAATCCTTGGTTTCAAAAGTGAAAAAAATCTCAACCAAGCAACCAGTGAAATCACAGAAAAAGATAATGGAAGAAATATCAGGGATAACAAAAACTGCTACAAAGAAAAAACATATGGGCGGTAAATCCATTGGTACAGTAAATTGGAAAACTGCGCAATCTCAAGTCAAGGCTAAAAAGCAAAAAGATTGTAGAGACACGGCAAAGGTCAATGAAATAAAAAATATGGTGGCTGAAACAACCAAAAGCCCAGTGACTGTCATTAAAACAGAAGCAAGCAATGTTTCCCAATCAAAAGCCACATTGGAAAAGCCAATAGCCAAAACACAAACTGTGAAAGCAGATGAAGCAGGAACAACAACAGAGGTAAAAACTGGAATCCCAGAATCTAGTCCTACAGATAATGAGTCTGATCACAATGATTCTGAAGACAAAACAATTGAAAATGCCAAGCCAGTAGAACCAGAAAGAGAAAGAAATTTCTTATTGGTGCAGAAAGTTGATGAAGTTTCAGTCAAAGTTGTTGAATCAGCAACCACAACTATCGTTGAATATCAGGCCTCAGAACCAATGGAAATACAAAGTTCTGGTGAGAAAGAGGAAAAATTGAATACTCCAGAAGATGCACTTGAACATTCAGCAGATGAAACCAAGGAGACTCAACCAATGATTAGCAAAGTTGACACCAAACAAACCTCTCCATCTGAGATATCTGAAAACACTCCCTCTTTTGGCTATCAGCCAGACACCAAATCTCAGATCCCCCAAACCATCAGGAGTGGTTCAGAAACATCTGTCAAAGCTCCACTATGTTTACCACAAATCACACTGCCAGAATCAGAATCTTCTCTACAAGTATTGAAGACCATGATGGAGTCATCAGAAAATCAGCAGCACGGTGCAGTAAGCCTGATTGAAACTGCAGAGGGGAACCTAATCGATGGAGACACAAAGGCAAACACAGTACAGCAGGGTATGTTACTAACCCCTCAATGGTGATTTTTATTTTATATAAAATATAAAAATTATTTTTTTTTTTACATATTGTACTTTTGGGACGGAATGGTTGTCATATGACAACAACTCAATTTTTATGACAGAATTACCGTTTGAGCTGTCCTAAGTTAAAAATAAATTAAATAAACCTTTTTTGGTAGTAGAAATGAATGTGTTGATAAAACTCTTATTGTACCATCCTGTAAATGCTGAAACATCACAAATTTCATAAAATTGTCAAGCTAGATTCTGATGGAAACTGTTTAAACTGTTGAGGTTTTAGTTTATAATCTTGGAATAATCTAAATAATGACTTAAAATAATAATAATAATAGTATATCAATTATGGCAGCAAATTATTTGCAGATTATTTTTTTCAAACATTTAATTATTTATATCAGTCTCATAACATTTTTCTAGAAATAAAGTTATTAAACTTTAACGGATAAATTGACATACAGAATTGGTGTAAAACCTTTATATGAAAATACATCAGGCGAATTCAGTATTGCTTTTAATTTATACAGATATGTTTTAACGTGGAGAGACAAGATTCTTAATAGCTGTTTTTTCCTTAATTGTCAGATGGGGCTCCCATGGCTGGCGGGGAAACAACAGAGGCTCTATCGGCGGAGAAAGCTTCCAAAGCTGTAAGCGAGGACTTATTATCAGCCAAAACTCTGCGGCACAGTGCCACAACGGCACCAGTGATCCCGCTGCAACCTGCAACATCTATACCTGTTGGAACTCCGACTACCACTATGACTGTAGGAGAAATGATAGATCTCCGTCTATGCCACAGCAGAATTCGTAAGAAATTAAAGGATGATTTCTTGATAATGATGTGTTAATGTCTTAATGACAATTAATAAAATGTGTATTGCTGCAAATGCTGTATGTTTTGGGATAGAAACACATAGCTGGAGATATAGTAGGTGAATGTGATCACAATGTTTTGAAATTGTTCCTTTTTTTTTTGTCTACCCTTCAGAGAAGTACAACGTGAAAACATGTTTTTCACAGAAGGTGGGTTTCCTCAAAACACACATTTGAAAACATCTGAAATTATGGTATAATGTTGTGTAAATGTTTAATGATTTTAATCTTGTCAAGTTTTGCTCTTGTCACACTAGAAAATGAGAGATCAAGTCATATATATTTTTATTTACTGTATCTTATAAAACCAATCAGTGATGTTGCTATGAAATATTATGGAAATACTGCTTGTGCTAACATTTGCTAGACTGGTGTTGTAGATGTAGCTGGTTAGTTTGTTATCTGCTGAAAAACAATTATTACTAAAAGAAGTTGAAGATGTGAGATGATATTGGACAAAAAATGGTTGCAATAGAAAAAACAATCCCAACCATTTTCACCACACTTAGAGTCAATGTTATTACCACCGTTATATTAAACATGAAGGCTGTCAGCAAACACTGGTCAACATCAATAACTGTGTCTACATATTTGTGAACCATGTTAACAGCTTATTCCCTTTGTTCTGTGCCTTCAGTTTTACCGTTTGAAGCCACGGGTAATGATGATAACAAACTTACCTGAGTACACTGACGGCTGTTACACCGAGCAAGATGTTGTCAACCTGCTGAAGCCATATGGATTTGAGGAAAAAGAAGTTAATCTTTTCATTCTGCATTTGAAATGCATGGTAAGCACAGTGCTGAAATTTTAATTGATTTAAATCTTGCACTCAGAATTGAACTCGGCAGCACATTTTTTGAATTTTGCTGAATTTACAAATAGGAATATTGAAACTTTTGCACATTGTTAGTACAAAGAATATATAAACTTAATCTACGTGTATGTTTGCACAGATGGCATCGTCACTCCTGCTCATATTTATACATACTGAGGTTTTTTTCTGAGTTTTAAAATTAAATTTTTCTTAACTTTGAGCTGTAATAACAATGGTTCTGTGTCTGATTTTATTTCCAGGCTTTTGTCTTCATGCCAGAACCACAGAATGTGCTCATGATGTTGAAGAGCCACAAACATCATCCTCTACAGCTCAAAGGGTCGAAACTCTGTGTGCATGTGGTGGCCACCCCCTTTTCACTGTCACCGGTATCCACATCCCACACTTGCACAGACAGCTCATTTTTGTCCCATAAGTAATTACCTATGTATAATAAAAAAATGCACAGAAAACTTGAAATTCTCTTCTTCACTTTGCATACTCCTAATCGAATCTCTATCACCATGTGTTCACAGCTGATCAGAATTCCACTCAGGCCTGATACCCAAAATTGATTTGACTGATTCCTATGTTCCCCGGTCCTCATTCTGATATTAGTCTGAAGTGTTTTCTGTATTTTGTACAATGATCTTCCATTTAACGTTGTCTTTTATGTTTTTGTTTCAGTTTGGGTTTTACAAATCACTGATGAAGCTTGTTGACACGGTAAGTAATACACAGTAGAATCAGAATCAGAAAGCCTTTATTGTCATCGTTAGCTCTGCATACAACAAAATTAGAAGAACTCCTCTTAGGTTCATACGAGAATGAAAGCAGGCGATGAAATCAAAACACAAGAACACAGGTTCTTCTAATAGTAAAACAATCAGATAAGTAATATGAAAATATAATACAGTACACATTACAGGACTTGAACTGTAACATAATTTAGTGTCAACGATCCTTATTATACACTAGTTTTAAAATTTTTTAAACAATTATGCCATAGTTGCCTTTAATGCAATTATTGATAGATATTATTTCTGTCGCTTTTTAATGGAAAAAAATTGGTTTTCAGCATGGTAGAGTAGTGGTTAGCATTGTTGCCTCACAGCAAGATTGTCGTGGGTTTGAGTCCTGTGGTCAACCATGGTCTTTCTGTGTTGATTTTGCATTTTGTCCTCGTGTCTGCGTGGGTTTACCCAGTTTCCCTCACCCACAAAAACATGTGCGTTAGGTTAATTACTCCTGCCATTGCCCTTCACCATGGCACTAGGTGGGAGATGTGGAATTGGTTCCTGGGGGCTGATGTGTGTTTGCATTTGCATGTGTGCTACCCACTGCTCCTCATAATTTCCCTACAGGGATCAATAAGGTATCTTTAGAACACTACTTACAAGATTTTTCTGGCACTGCTTTGTTTCACAATATGCCTTCAGGCACATATGAGTCAAATGGAAAAAATTTAGGTGCAGCAGTATCAGACACATTTCCAATACTGCCGAAAATGCTGGTATCAGACACGCCGAGTCTATGCACCGATCTGATATGACAATACGGCGATCAATTCTTCTTTGACTAAATGTCTAAACCAAATTTGTGGCTCCATTTATATCAAACTAGATAATAAAAGAATGTTCTATGGAAGTCGTCATTCTCTGTATATTTGAATTCATATTTAACGGGGTTTACAGTAAAAGTCACCATAATTAGAGGGGAAAACAACACAGAGAGGCTGTACATTACCAAAATTCTATTTGTTGTGCCATGTACTGAGTTTGCTGTAGGACTAAAATAATGTGCCAGTTTCCCACGGCAGAGTTGGTCTAAAACGTTTACATCCGAGGCCCAGGTATCGGAATCAGTATCGGAAAGGATAAATGGGGATGGAACATCTGTAGAAAAAAACAAATGTGTTAAACAGTAAAAATTTTTATAAAACAGTGAACAGATACAGGAGTCAGGACCTGAATAAACACTGTATGCCAAAAAAAATAAAAACCTCAATAGCCAAATTCATACCTTAATTTTTAATCTAGAAATATGCCACTGAGGATACTTAAACAAACCAGAATATAATGTGAAGGAAGAAACAAAATCTGTTATCCATATTAATGAACAGGAATTGGGAAGAGCATAATATCATCTTGTAGTGGTCATTTCTCCATCGCTTGTTGTGTGTCTGTCCTATTTTTTAACTGTTTTTTTTTTTTGTTTTTTTTTGCATAGCTCGTGGAAAATGATAGCGCTAGAACAGTCTTTGTGACAAACATTTCCCCCGGTGAAACAAACCATCTAAGGGCAGCATTGACAAAAATCGATGGTGTCAGAAACTACCTACCTCTCCTCAACAAGGTACACACACATTCTTCACTCATTCATGTTTAAAAAATAGAGAACAATGTGCAAGGCAGTGTGCTATGCATCGGTGTTGAACAAGCAGCATCCTTTGTCTTGAAGAATTAATTACTAGATGTATAGGATTAAAGAAGGCAGGCATACTGACTTATTGGTGGAAGCAGGAAACTTACGGAATGGGGCTTTCCCTGCAAATCTACCTCGATTCATGAAATAAAACATCCTGGGTTTTTGATGTTTTGAATGACATTACCTTAAAGGTAAGAGTTAATTGAAAAAAAAAAAAAACGCTACAGACAAGTGGGGCCCCCTGTTGGCCCGTTGGGTGTCAGATGGCAGGAGAACACTGATTTGTACAGCTACTCATTTGTCAGATAAAATTCACGCAGTTGCCACCTGCCGTCTGAGCTCTCTGCTTGCCAGCGTTAATTAAGTTTCTTTAAATCAGCTGTTGATAAATGTGTAGCTGTATATCTTTCAGGTTTTTATAGAGTTCCAGAAAAATGGAGATGCTGATCGGTTAGGAGTTTGGTACAGCCACCTCCATCCGGTTCCTGGCTACCAAATCCGAAGGCTCAATGTACCGCTGACCCGCTATACGCCTCCCCGTATGCACCTCCAGAAAAAGAAATCCAGATTTCAGATATAAATTGCAGCTCTATTGCCTGATATGATCAAACTAAATGCCTTGTTTTTTTTATCTGCAGCACCAAGTCATCCAGCAAAAGCGTTGCCACTCTTCATGGAAGCTGTCCCTGGAGCAAAGGTCCTGACACCAGCTGCTGTTCCTACTGGAAGTTACAGCCCATTCTGGCTTTCGCTGAAAGTTAGCCCCTTTGTGTTCCCTACCCTTTCTCCTTGGTTTGAAATTCCAAGTAAGTGAAAAGAGATTATTGTGTTTCTGTTCATAGGGGATCTAATTATAGTGGCAAATTCTAACATGCTTAATATTCACTAAGAAGACTATTTGTTGATGTATGTTTTTTGTCTCTCAGAGTACTTGACAATCAGTGGAGTTGACGATATTAGGGTAAGCCTATTTCTTTCACTAACAGCATAACATATTTTTCACCTTTTCTAGTTACATTTGAATGGCGCCTATCTGAATTACATCCTTTTTACTGAAAATTACCTTGATTGATTTTCATATGGGCTGATACCTCATATTCACTAGTAAATGAATAATAAATAAAGGGATATAAAGGATAAAGTAAAGAAGAGATTCATCAAAGTTCATCTCATATAGTGATGATGCTGGTGCTTGAAATTTGATTTTAGCTGGAGAAAGCCAGTATGGCATGAACAAGGGTGAAATACTGCATGTACTTTATAAAAAAGCTAAAAGTACAGGGATTGCAAAAGGGAAATAAATGCTGGACAATGCAAAATAAAATTTGATATGAATTGTGAGTTGTTCACTCACCTGCCGAGTTTGTGAAATGTTAAAAATGGCACACTGAGCGGAAGCCAAGCACCAGCACCGGCACCAGCACAGGCACCAGCCCTGTGGGAAATGGTAGTACATTCACACTGAAGGCCATCATGCTTAAAATGCAGAATTATTGCTGATCTGATATAAAAGTGCTTATGATTTATGAAAAATTTCAAATCTCTTCTTGAACTGTAGACTGTCAGCCATCATGCTTCCTTGTTCAATACTATCATGATGACCGGTTTGCCAGAAGGAAACTACAAGCAGGAGGATGTCGTTAAACTGGTGTGGCCATATTTCCAGAAAAAGAACCTTTATTCCATGTACTACAGTGTGTTGGTGTTACCGTTGCAGAGGAGGGTAAGAACACTCTGTAGACAAACAAGCATAGGGTAAATTATGGCCTTTTCCCAGAATGCACTGAATTTGTCGAGTGCTAAATGAACATTAAACCTGAGGAATAACTGTGCCACAGATTGTTTTTGAACAGACTGAGATGACATAATTCAATGTTTGTGGTGTCTTTGTTTTCATACACACAGCCTTAAATTGTTCCGAGCTGCAAAAATGCATCGTACCAACTAGGACAATTTACCCAAGGCTGATTCAAATGAAGCTTTGAAACGCCTTAAGACTTAATCAGATTTTTTTATGTTTACTGCTGGGCTTTTTTATCTCATCCTCTAATCTTAAATCACTTTGTCTCGTCTCCTTTCTCTTTTCTTTACACTCTTCCAGGCCTTTGTCTGTTTCTCTAAATGGACTGAGTGCTGCTCATTTGTCATGGCGCACCTTAAAAATCCAGTTGCTGTCCATGGCAGAAAACTCAGTCTGCATTATCTCCAGCAACAAATAACTCTCAAATGGAATGAGGTAGGGACACACTTGAAATAATTCACTGAGAATTCAGACACAGTAATTTGTTAATGGCAGTAATTATCCATGTTTACACACAGATAACATAACATTGATGTCTTTTGATTAGAGTTTTGACTTTCTATATTTTACAATCCTTTTGCAGGAATTAATGTACAAAACTCTAATGGAATGGAGCAACGTTGTAAGTATTCATCAGTTATTTAATTACTGCTGTTGTTTGACCTTTAGGAACTCTCAAATAGTTATTCTGAAATTATTTCCAGTAACAAAATGGGGTCTGGTTCTTTGGCAGGGAACGAAAACAAATTTCTGAAAAGGTTCTTGAGTTTGGGAAAAAGTTGTGTGTTGCAGAGGTGTCCTGAATTGTGTTGTTTGATTTAAGCCTGTTGTGGAGCCAAACACTCTAGAAGACCGGCTCCTGTGTGTGAAGACTTACCAGACCAGTGTGAACGTTGTCAAACAAGTCATGGAAGTGGTGACATCGATCGCTCCTGTTGTCAACTTTCTGCCACTTGCAAACAGGGTACCTGCACAGAGCCACATAAACTTGATCTCTAAAAATACTTTAAAAGCCTATTTACCTTGTTTGTTTGTTTTGAAGCTGATGGTCATTGCATCTTTACCTTAAATCATGCCTTCGTTTTTTGCTGAGTTGGCTTTATCCTTTTAAATTCTCCCTCAGATATGCATTGAGATGGCAACCAGCAGTGGTGTAAATCAGGTACTGGACAAATGCAACTCTGCATCTATTAAAGAAAGCTTGGCTTGGTATGTATCCTGAAAGAAAGGGGGGGGATTGTTTTAATTCTGGCTCATATTTGGAGAGTTTTTTAATCCACATCTCAACTTATGCCTCTATTTTCCTCTAACCAGGATCCCAGTTGGAAACTTTGAAAGGTGAGTGTGACATGAGCCCATATTTAACCTTTGCATCATACAAACATTCAAATTTGTTATGTGCCTGTCCTATCCAGATAATGAAAGATGTAAATTAATGTTATGTGTCTGGTTTTCAGAATATTGTAGTGATTTCTTTTTAATGCTATCTGAGCTGCGAGATGATTGTGGCTTACACTGCGATCAGATTTCAATCACAACTATTAAGCTGTTAGTTTGAATGGGAGATGTGACTTGATATGTGTACTGGTAACTGGAACATAGATAGTAATCATGCAAAAAAAATGAATTCAACCTTGGCAGAATGAAGGATAATTATGCAGACAACATCCACAGATCCCCCTAAATGTGGTGCACACTGCTGGCTCACCAAGCTAAAGTTCATACCACATAAAGCAGCGTTGTGGGTTCAGTTCCATTTGCTGCATGTCTTGGCCTCTCTTTATACCCTTTTGATGATGAAGCAAAAATGACAAATGGGGAAAGAATTTAATAATGCTGACAAAATTGATAATAATGTGATTGCAGTCTCTATAAATTAATCAGAATCAGTTTTCATTCCTATTCCGTCAATTTTGGACTACTTATGTCAATTTCCCCTCCTCTTTTAATACTCACTAGTGAGTTCTTTCTGTTTGTTTTTCCAGGGTGAGCTTGTTAAATACACGTCTGCAATCCTTCGGTGAGACCTGCATAAATGTTGATGATGTACCACTTGCTGCACCATTGAAGAATAACAAGTCACAACCTGCAGCAAAAGCCAAGCAAGAAAGTGAAGTTCTGGACACCTCCACCACTCCAAAGGCAGATGATGTTGCAGAGACAGTAAAAGTGATGGAGGAGAGGTCACTTGCTCCTTTTGTTCGTAACATTGAGTCTTCAGTTGTTCCTACTGCTTGCACTCCCCAACCCCCTGCAGCACCAGTCAAAGCGAGAACAGTGGAACTTCCGAAGATGAACAGGGACATTTGCAAGGTTCTAACAGCAGCAGTTCGCCAACACAGAATCACTGGACAGGGAAACGCCAAGAGACAGAAAAGAAAGGTAAGGTGCTCTTCTCGGGCTCTAAAATGAAGCTGCCTGTGTAGTCCTTTTCAAATTGATTTATTATAAAATCACTATATGAACTAAATATACACTAATAACAATATTATGCCACAAATATTGTTACCAATTGTCCATTTTATTTGTTTGATTGGTGTAAAAATGGCTTGCTTCTTTGTTCTTTATCTAGAATATGGATTTTGCACAAAATGATTTTACATCTGACAGACCTTCATCAGACGCCTACATTTTTGACGAGGTTGATTTCGACATGGACAGCTTTGTCACTGTTGATGAGGTTGGTGCTGATATGGAAGACAGAAATTCCTCCAAATTTTCTAAGTCATCATCTTGCTCTAGTCTTTGTAGCTCAGCCCAGGGCCCCTCCTTATCGCAGCCGTCTTCCAGCTGTAAAAGTGCAGGCGAGTGTTCGTCATCTGCTGCTAAGCGGACTCCAACAAAGAGACACTCTAGTAACAACTCAAGCTCTGTATCATCCTTGAAAAGTTCCTCAGCTTGCAACACCTCCTCAGCATCAACATCCAATAAATCTGATACGTCCAAGCACTCATCTGACAAAACAAAGTGCAACCAAACCAAGTCCACTGCCTCCAAACCATCTTCTTCCTCCTATCCAATATCTACTAAAACCTGTTCCTCCCCTGCTCACACAATGCAACCAAGAAATTACAACACAGTGGTGACCATGGAGTTATCAGTGGAAGGGCAAACAACCACGAGCACATGGGTAAATTCTGACGGCACGGTATCACCAGAGGTCACTGCAGAAAAAACTATCCGATCAGACAGAAAAATACAAATTTCAGAACCTCATTCCTCTCCAGAGGTTTCAAGCCAAGCCCAGAAAGCTTCGCCTCTAAGTACAACTAAACAGAAAGATGATGATGTTGAAAAAAATCTGGCAGAGGGGGATGAAATTGAGTGTTTCCAAATCCTCGATTCACTTGATGATCAACAAGATGAGGAAGAGTTCACAAAGGACCAAGGTAGCAGCTCTAAACTCCAGCTAACTGGAACTCAAGAAAACCAAACAATGCAAGATGAAACCTTTCAAATATTAGACAGTATTGATGATGAAGACACGACAATGTGCTGTTCAGTAGAAATGGAAGGTTCTTTCCAAGTGCTGGACAGTGTTGGAGAAAAAGAGATTGCAGGACAAGATGGCACTGGACTAAAAGATGAGCCTGCCGCTCCTGATAATTGTGATAACAAAAGTACTGTTAAAGAAATTGTTGGTAAAGATCAGGCAACATCTTTAGAAGATACCTTACAAGTTGCAGATTCGGATAGCAAGCAAATATCAAGACAGCGCGGAGAGAGAAAGAAGACTGAACGAAAAGAGGAAGAAGTCAAAGGCAAAGCAGTTCCACCAAAATCCTTACGAGGTGCTGGCAAAGCTTCCAAAGAAGAGAACCCTATCAGCCAACTTTCAAACGAAAGCCAGCCTCCTGAAGGCAGTGACAATAGAGATGTTACAAAGGAGTCTGACTGGGACATTGGAGAGTATGCCTTTCAGATATTGGATTCAATTGATGATAAAACTGCAACAGAAGATGACATCCAAAAACAGATGGCTGATAGTGACACATATGAAGTTATTGATTCTATTGAAGACCAGCCAGCTACTACAGAGACTGAATCAGAGATGGACAAGAAAGATAGAAGATCTAACAAAAGAAAAGAAACTTCTAAGAAACAGGATACACCAAAGAGAACTTCTCCCCCTACCACATTATGTAAAAGTAAAGAGCATTCCCCTACAAAACAGGATAAGACCATTAGAAAATATGACACACGACCAAAGGACACTGCTACAAGAGTTCCTAAGAAAGACAAAGCAGTCACAGAGAAGATGGTGTACAAGATAATAGATTCTGTTGAAGAAGAACCAATTAGAGATGCCGTGACAAACACGGAAGGATCTGGTAGAAGAAGTATGAGAACCAAGGAGAATAAAATGCCTGTAAAGCATCCAGAAGTATCTGAAAAAGAGGGTGAGGGGACTTCATATGAGATTTTGGACTCTGTGGAGGACGAGGCCAGCGTTGACAATTCCATCACTACAAGAAGGTCTACCAGAGGAAGAAGGGAAGGGACAAAGAGAGAATCTTTAACTGAGAAAACAAAAACTTCTCACACAGAGGACACATCAACAAGAAAGAGGCAAACTCCCACCAGAGATTCAAAGGAAAGAAACATGAACAAAACTCTAAAGAAAGGGGACAAAGTCACTGTGTGTCATAGTGAGGAGAACGAGGCTACCTATCGCATATTGGACTCTTTGGAGGATGATATGATGAATGATGATCCACCTGCTACAGAGCCAACCACAAGAAAAGGAAGGAGGGGCAGACCAAGGAAAGATGACAAAATAAAAAAGAAAGACAGCCCAGTATTGAATACAAGTGGCACAATCGCATCTGGAAAGGCATTTAGTGATGAAGGAGCAAAGTATCAGATTTTGGATTCTGTGGAAGAGGAAATGGTTGATGTAAATCTGACCTCTCCAACACAGGCTGAGAATGAGAGACCAAACAGAAAAGACGATAAGACTCAAAAGACAGGAAAATCACAAAAGATTCAAGAGAAGGAGAAGTTCCTCTATGAGACTCTAGAATCTTTGGAAGACGATCAAGTTCAGGAACAACTGAAACACACAGAGTCTGTAAGAGGAAAGATGAAAAATAAAGCTTCTCTCAAAGAGGAAGCTCAAACAGCAAACATCGACACATCAACAAAGACAAGTGACAACACAGGAAAAGTGGTTGTTAAGGAGCATCTCATACATAAGACAGATTCTCCAGATGTTCTGGAAAACCTGACATCCACAAATGATTCCAGCCAAGGAACAAAGCGTAAAAGAAAGACAATTGATCAAATTCCAGCTAATGAAGGAGAAACGGTTGAAATGTTGCGCACGGCTAAAGGAAAAAGTGACACGGGTGTTGGATTGTCTGAAAAAGTTCTCAAGGAGGAGGTCTTCTATGAAATCATCGATTCTTTGGAGGATGAGCAGGTAAACAATGATCCGCTTGCTGCAAGAGGGACTGTGATGCAGGTGGAAGAAGCTTCATCCAGTGAAGATGCTAGGAAAGGGGACAAATTAGTTGAGATGGTCAAGACTGAAACCTCAACAACACCAGGAACAATGAAGGACCGTTTGCTCAAGACAGAAGTGAGCCAAACTGCCGTGATCCTGGAAGAAGTGAGTGAGGAAGAGGAGGATTACCCAGACGACACAGCAGAGGAGGAGGAACTGAGAAAGAGGCAAGCTGCCATGAAACTGAAGCTGCTCATCAAGGAGGGAGCTAGGGAAAGCAAGGAGAGGAGGATGAAGGACAGCAAAGAGACTGAAGAGAAGCACATGAGAGACAGTGAAGAAGTGAAAACCAGGGAAAAAGAAGAGAGGGAGCGGCGGAGTGGCAGTAATGGGAGCTGCAGCAGCAGAGGAGGAGCAGGAAATGGAGTGAGGAAGAGGTCGAAAGACAGAGGCACAACCAAAGAGGACAGGGGAGTTGAGGTCAAAAATCTTATGACTCTAGATGAGATTGTTGTCGACGATGAAGAGGGAAAGGTGCTGTCGAGTGCCCAGGAACCCCACCCACACAGCGAGGAAGACAAAGCATTGCATCTGCTTCACTACGAGGTGAGGTTCAAGTTGTCAAGTAGACATTTTAAAAAACCCTCCCCTGAAGTTAAGTGGCTTTTTAGGATTTTTTAGATTCAGATTTAGTTTATAGTATCTTCTGCTTGTTTTCATTAAGACAACAAAACATAGTTCAACATAGCTTAATGTGGACCCTCTTTCACAAGGTACATGTCAAGGTTTCCCCCTGTCCCCATTGCTATTCATTTTTTTTTTTTGGGACAATTAGCCATCATGATCAGAACAGATCCAGATATTAGTGGGGCGGAGGGTACATAAACTGATGCTTTATGCCAAATACATTTTATTACTTATTTGTGACCTCTTTAAGTCCTGACACCCACCAATGAGTACAATCCAATTATATTCAGAGTTGTCCAGTTATAAAATTAACTACAGTAAATCTGAGGCTATGCCAAAGTCAGAACTTGACAATTTGAATCTAGGGTCTCAGTTTAAGTTTAGTTGGGTGCCGACTGGAATGAAGTCCCTGGGGGTTATGTGAAAATGGTTGCAGCTCCTCAGTTTAACTCTTCTCTTCATGATGCATCCTCCAAAGATTTTCAGAATTTTTTTATATATTTTTTAATTGGATAAGAAAAAGGATTTCTCTGTTAGCAGTATATTTATGAGTGGCGAAACACTAACTCACCCTTAACTGAATACCTCCTGTTAACTCAAGAAGCTCAGAAAGCATGTTAGAAAATTCTACAGGATAATCCCTGGAACAGTCTCAAAATGATATGGCAGAAACACCTTGCAAATGATATTGAGGATGATGAGTGGTCAGATATTATCAAATGTGGATAAAAACATCAGTGAGGCTAGAGGAAAATGTATTCCATATAAAATAGATAGATACTACAGGATGCTGACTAGACATCATAAAATGGGTGTTGCTGATTTAAAAATCTGTGCTGAAAGTGTCAGAAGGAGTGGGCACATATTTGCACATGATCTGGAAGTGTTCCATGGTTCACCCATTCTGGTCTAGAATCTCTGACATATTGGGTAACTGGTTAGGTTCTACACTGCCTTTTCATCCTCCATGTCTCCTTGTCTCCATGATGACAATGCAATGTTACCTGGTATAACAAATGACAAATTAAGTATTGTAAAAGTTTGTCTTATCACAGTGGCAAGACTAATGGGATGGGAAGGGATGGACTGATGAACTGATTAAGATTTCATCATTTGAACAACAAACAAAAGAGGCATGGGATCAGTTCTGGTTTCATGTAAATTTAAACTAGAATGTAAATAAGTTAATCATTGACCTTTTTTTTTCTTTCATGTCCATTGTTTTAGTTTGATATAATGGGATGGCCGTGTTCTTTGTCGTGTAAAGATTTTGTACTGTATCTGTATCTAAATGTTGCTCTGCCCTGGAAAAATTAATACAAATTGAATTACAAAAAAGTTTAGCAAAGCCACAATCCTATTGAATTAGCCAGCTTTAATCAGAGTTGATTAATTTCAGAATGTCAGAATATCTACAGTTAATTTTTTTCTCAAATTTTCTTACATTTTCACTCAAATTCTGTCTCTTTTTAAGACATCGATGACTTCAGATGAAACTGTCATTGACAATGAAGAGAAGGTTAGGCAACCACACACTACACATAAGTTTGCAGTTTTGTTTGACTTTGTACTTGTACTATGGTTTTGTTCCTCTATTTTGCCTTAATTCTCTGTGTTTCTTTTAGACTACATTGACTTTAGATGCAACAGTTGTTGATAAAGAAGACAACATGGTCAAAGAGCATGCTGAGAATTTCAAGGACACAGGTACATGGATTTATTAACATTAATTGTCTAATTGTGTCTATTGAGGCAAAATGTTGTGATTATACATTACTGTGTATGTAGAAGAAGAAGAGTGTAAGGCAGAGCCAAGCATGCTGGAAACCCTCCCAGCCAGCCAGGAGGAAGAATCAGTGGATTCTTTTAACCCAGAGGTGAAGTCATACTTAATGGCACTTCCTATCAAAAATGACTTTAATTATGGATCCTG
Organism: Brotula barbata; assembly: GCA_900303265.1. NCBI lineage: Eukaryota > Metazoa > Chordata > Actinopteri > Ophidiiformes > Ophidiidae > Brotula > Brotula barbata. The sequence continues at coordinate 66,546 of OMNV01011828.1, read as the reverse complement.
CTACTGATTTTCACGTTTTGCTTCTATTCTCTCTTGCTCTCTCAAGACCCTGGTGATCCTGGATGAAACAGGCATTACTGAAGAAGAGAAGGTGGAAGAAAAGGAGTCTGAGAAAACAAACAAATCCTCCAAAAGCAAACACAGTCATGACAAAGGTTTCTGTCTGTAAAGAAAAAAAAATACAATAAATTTTTTTTTTGAGTCTTAAGATACAATATTAGCTCATGCTTTTTTAGACAAAAGCATAAAAACCTAAATTCCCATGTCTGTAGAAAAAAAGTCAGTTTATCTTCACTTTCTTCTTTTAAGATGAGAGGGTGACCTTTGTGACTGTAGATGAGGTGGGAGAGGATGAAGAGGACATGGTGACGACCAGAACACGAGGTCGAGCAAAGAAGAGAGACAGACAGACCCCTGGTAACAAACACAAAGAGAAGCCGCGCAAATTTTTTGCAGTTCTTTGCAAATGTAGCACTATTTGAAACCCATCTAATCTAGCTTTGTATATTTTCAGCTAGACATTTCAAACCGGCTTGAAAATGTCCAGCATATTCAGATGTGTTTGAACACATTTTTCAACTTAATTTAATTTAATTTCCCTTTTAAATGCAATAGGGGTAGGAGATTCATCTTTATATTTTTTCATACAAATGTCATCCTGTTTTCAAAAGACTTTTAAGTCCTTCACTGTTTCACACTTGTTCAAATATTTATTGAGAAATTAAATGTTAAAATTGACTATTTTTTTGATGTGGTAAGTTACCAAGTAAATTACAACCAGATTTTTTCAATGCATTTCAATCAGACCAAAATTTCCCCTTAAAGAGCACTTTATTCTTATCATGTTTTCATTAATTTATTTGTTTCCCCCCTCTCTAGTGAGGAAATCCAGCAGAGGCAATAAAAGAAGCACAAAAGAGGAGGAAGAGGCAGAGGAGGAAGCTGCTTCTTCTGAAGCAGTGCCTCCCACTTTACTCGGCTCCATCTCATTGGTCAAATGTTCGTCTGAGTCATTGACTGATAGCCAGCCAGAGCACCAGACTGAAGAGGCTGAGGTTGGAGCTGACTTAAAAAGTCTTGTGACTCTAGATGAGGTGGTAGGAGAGGAGGAAAATAAAACACCGCCACCTAGTGAAGAGGCTGAGCTACAATCAATGGTAACTCTGGATGAGATTGTCGTCGAGGATGAAGAGGGAAAGGTGCCGCCGAGCACACAGGAGTTCCACCCACACAGCGAGGAGGACAAATCGTTGCATCTGCTTCACTCCAAGGTGAGGTCGACATTTGAAAAACCCTCCAGAGAGGTAAAGTGGCTTTGTAGTCTTAGTCTGATTTTGTCTCAACTATCTTTTGCTTGTTTTTATTAAGGCAACAAATCAGTTTATTAAAGCCACAATCATATATTGGATTATTCAGTTTTAATCATAATTGACTAAATAAAGGGTCCGGTTATTTTCATTTAAAATGTACAATTTGAATTTTCTCGCTTTCTAGACAGTGATGACTGTATATGAAATGAATGAAACAAATAAAGACAATGCAAGACCAACACACAATCACAAAATTTACAGTTTTGTTTGACTTTGTGGTTTTGTTCTTCTATTTGTCCTTCATTCTTTCTCTGTTTCTTTTAGACTCCATTGACTTTAGATGAAACAGATGTTAATAAAGAAGACAATGCTGAGAAGCATGCTGAGAACGTCAAGGACATAGGTACATGGAAATTGTCTAATTGTGTCCATTGAGGCAAAATGTGAAGTGCTTATACATTCATTTAAATACCTTACTGTGTATGTAGAAGAAGAAGAGTGTAAGGAAGAGCCAAGCATGCTGGCAACCCTCCCTCCCAGCCAGGAGGAAGAATCAGTGGATTCTTTTAACCCAGAGGTGAGGTCATACTTTAATGGCACTTCCTGTCAGAAATTACATTTATTGTGCATCAAGTTCATTGGGTATTCTCTATATATCGATCAATGAGTTAACAGTGTTAAATTGTTGATGATTGGACACATCTTAGGTTTGTCTCTTCTTGGTCGTAGAAAACCACCTATGGTTCAATTTGTCAACTTTAATTGTTCGGTTCCGGTACTCCAGCTAGCAATGGCTGCTCCATTTTTTAGACAGCAACCTCTAGACGTCAGTGCACTCATAATACAAAGAAAATTCAAAATTCACAGAAGGTTGTGCAATCACCAAGATCTTTGCGTAGCCCAGAACAGTCCTCAAAGGGGCACAGCTTCAGTTCAGGTGGAATAATCCATATACATATACTGTATATATATATATATATATATATATCCATAAATTATCCATTATTGGTATAATAAATGTACAGACCATCATTTAATTTTCTTTTTATTAGTAGTCGTATGCTGCCATTTCACCTCTGGGCTCTCAGTGATTGCCCTTTCAGGGATTTTTTTTTTTGTGCCAAGTATAGAGAATATCCTCCACGTCTGTTCTCCACATACTGCAAAGCAAACCACTAGTTCAACATTTAATTTAACATTGTCTGTTTTGTTTTGAAGAATCGTTTAATATTTGTATATGTAATCTTGAAAATATAAGATTTTCTCTCTTGAAAACGCTCCCATTGGTATTCTGAGTCTCAGCCCATCACAGTAGAGAAGTACATGTATACACAGTACATGAGAAGCTGTCATATCAGCACCTTTTCAAAATTCACAGAACTATTGCTACTCTTACAATTATTGTTTTAAATCAATGTGTTTTGTAGATCTGATTTTCACATGTTTTGCTTCTATTCTGTCTCACTGTCTCTAGTCTCTGGTGATCTTAGATGAAACAGGCATTGATGAAGATGAGAACATGGATGAAGAGGAGGCTGAGAAAACCAACAAATCCTCTAAACGCAAAACCAGGGATGACAAAGGTATCTGTCTTTAAAGGAAATTTTAAAAAATTAAAATTAAAAATGTTTTGAATCTTAAGGTACAATATCAGCTCATCCTTTTTTAAGACCAAAGCATAAAAACCCAAATTTCCATGTCTATAGAAAAAAAGTCAGTTTATCTTCACTTTCTTCTTTAAGATGAGAGGGTGACCTTTGTGACTGTAGATGAGGTGGGAGAGGATGAAGAGGATGTGGTGACAACCAGAACACGAGGTCGACCTAAAAAGAGAGCCAGACAGACCCCTGGTAACACAAACACACAGAGAAGCAGCACAAATGTTTTCTTCTTGTGTAATTGGGTTATTAGTACTATGCTTTCGCTCTTTCCTTCATATTTTTAGTCTTTCAACTTCTTTCATACAGACACTCTAGCAAACTTCTAATTGTTCTGTTTACTTTAGAAATTATTGATGTCTCATCTTTCAATTTAGATTCTTTTCAAAGTATCAAAATGCAGAAAACCTTCAAATTTTCCAACATTTTCCCAAATTTTCATTGTTTCATAGCTTAACAAAGAAATGTCATTGCACTTAAGAAGTAGTAGATGCAAGTAGATGCTGATCTTTCATGCCTTTCATAAACTTTAGAGTCACAATTTTTCACAATTTTATTTACAAGTACCACCTCTTAGGACATATCTACTTTTGTGTACTTTCAGTTAGACACTTGATTAAATTATCCAAAATAATCATGTGTTTAAACATCATTGACCTCGACTGGTTCCTGATCAAGCACTGGTTACATTTCAAAATATTAACTCTTCACATTCAAAGTCATTAACAACCCGCTTCTATGCCACCACCACCCCCTGCACATCGCCTCAGGTCTGCAGATTCTAACCTACTCATCGCCCTCAAATGTCACCTTTCCCTCTTTCTTATGACCTAGAATCTCTTTTTCATCTAGTTTTAATCCGTGTATAAATTACAGTTGTTTTATCCTGTGTTGTAAAGCATCTTTGAGCATTAAAATATTCTCAGAACCGTCATCAATTTATAACACATAATGATTTGTTATATCTTTCAGGGTTTTTGTAATTACAAGTTTCAAAAAAACTTTTTTTCCCCCCCAATTTTCATCTCGTAAAGAACAATCTACTTCCACAAATGTTTGGTTAGAAACTTCAATCCTGTATTCAACAGTAAAATTATTTCCCCTCAAGGATGAATAAAGACTATCTGTCTCTCCATCTATCTCTTATCTCCTATCTAGTTCACATCACTCCATTTCAGTCATACAAGTTTCTGTTTTCATAATTTTTCAGTGAGAAAATCCACCAGAGGCAAAAAAAGGACCACAAAAGAGGGGGAGGAGACAGAAGAAGCTGCTGGTCCTGGAGCAGCGCCTCCCACTTCACTCCGCTCCTCTTCATTTATCAAAGATCCATCTGGGTTGTTAAGCGATGGCCAAGCAGAGAATCAGACTGAAGAGGCTTCCTCTGCTCAGCAGAAGCAGCAGGCTGAGGTGGAAAGAGGTGTGGAGGATGCAGAGGAGGAAGGAGGGAGCAGTGCTGTTGATAAAGGTAGTGAGACTCAAGCAACAGTCATACTAACGACCTTCATTTTAAGGGCCACGCTACCTGTTTTGCTGTTGAGATTCACTTCAGGATTCATACGACCTGCTCCAGAGCCATGACAAAGCATGGCAAATACAGTTTTATAGGCAATTCATGATTATTTATTTACAAGTATCAAAACAAATTACGAACAATGTTGCATGTAAATGGAAATCAGGATGATGAGTGTATGGGTGAATGTTGGTGTTGGTCCTTCAGAGCTTTTCTGTGCACCTTAGGCATGCCCCCTGATACAAGGAAAGGATGTAGGAACCACAGGAGAAATAAACATCCTCACTCCTCACACCACATCTGATCATTCTCATGTTCTTCTCACGATCTTTCCAATCAGAAACATATTCCCAGTAAAGTGAAGAGCAGTGATGGCAAGTCTGGCCAAGTGGACGCAGTTGCTCCAACGCCATTCAGACTAGGATTCTTATAAAGCAAACACTAACAAGAATAAATCTTTTTTAACACATCTTTTTTTATCCGTTGTGGCTTTACGTTCATTCTAAAATGGAAGTTTCGTCATTGAAAAATATAATGTTGCCGTATTAAAGTATATTTTAATAAATTACACGTTTATATTTGAAATCGATTTTCATATTTTGCTCATATATGTTCCATGTTGTGTCTTTTCAGGTTCCAGTAAGCGAAAGATAAACTTTATCGCACCAGAAGCAAAGCGATCTCGCTCTCAGTCTCCCACCATAGCTGCTGACTTTCAGCTGCCGCCATTCAGGCCAAAAAACCCTCTTGGTGAGAGTCACACACACAGTGTGCACAGTTTTGAGTTGATACAGTATGTTTTCTCATGGTTTCCTCTCTCCTCTCTCTTACTCTCTGTTTCTCTTTATTCATTCTCACCCCAGGTCAGGAGTTTGTTGTTCCTAAATCTGGGTATTTCTGCGATCTCTGCTCTGTCTTCTATATGAAAGAGAGCACTGCCAAGGACCTCCACTGCAGCAGCAAGAGACACTATGATAACTTGAAGGTGCACATACGTGTTCACATATGCACATGTAAATCAATACCCAAACACACTTGTTTTACATTGTGTTTTCTCTTTGCAGAAATACTACCAGAAGCTTCAAGAAAAATTGGCGCGTACTGAAGGCTCAGCATCTGATTAACTGTGACATTGGCCATTTGTTTTATTTGTTGTTTTTTGAGATCTTTGAAAAGAAGGTGACATGTCAGCACTTTTATGAATTTGAGGAAAGAGGAAGGAAGAGCTGCGTTTAGCACAAGAGATAGGGTATTAATTATCCAACAATAATCCTGTTTTTTAATCTATGTTATCAATACTTCTGTAGTCCCACTGGCAGTCCAACCCAGATACAGTGATTTTAGTTATTTTCCCTCATGTATGTCTGATATGTTCAAACTATAGAATGCATTCAATTAAACAAACCCCTGCAGCTCCTGAATGTCCCCTAAAGGTCCTTCACTTCTGTAACACAATGACAACCGTGGTTGATGTCACAGAAGGATACAGAATACATATTTTTGACATATTATTTTTAATATTTACATATTTAACCTAAAGAGACAAGGTCACAGTTTTGATTTATTCAGAGGTCGGGTCTTTTAATATTGAACCGTTAGTTGTTTACTATGTGGCTTTAAATGAAAACAAACTTAACTAAATAAAAGCTTGGATATTTGATATGACTTACAACTGGATGAGTAAATCATTATTCTTAGTGTACCAAATCAACAGGCAGCTGATTTTTTTTCGTCCAGTAGTGTAACGATTGGAATACCCACTGACTAGAATGGTTCAGTTATATATCATATCATAAAAGGTAAGACTGACTAGTAAAGAGTGTATACAGTATTTATAAAAGTGCTATACGCTAATATTGCACGTACATGATTATCGAGCACTAATTGTATATGGATATTAGATATGGTATGGCTATGAGGACGAGGCTACTGTACACTCAGTGCTGTTAGGTTGCGTTAATGAAATTTGCTTGTTACTTTTTTTTATATGCATATTCACAAAACAATGTGGATTAAGACGGAACCATTCGTTTTTACCGTTTCTCTGGAGAAACGGTATTCCACGTTTTCAAAAATGGAATCTGAAGCACTAATTGGACTTTTTATATCAAGTACTTCGCATATTACACTCTACAGCTTATGTGCAGTCATTTCCATGTGCTGAATTATGCTCCATGTTACGAAAAATCGTAACATAGCACTGGAAATGATTCTTTATACTTTCTCGTGCTGCTTTAACGATGGAAGTCGTTACGTAATATTATTGTATCATGTTTTTACCCACACTTCTGCTGGATTTTGCCCCCGATTGTGGTTTTATAGCGAATGTCTTATCTTTTCCTCTTGTATTGCCTTCCGATATAATTGTGTCCAAATATTAATCTTTCCGTTTTGCCTTTTCAAATGCGAGAGGAGATCTACCTTTTTTGTGAAACAGCTTTTTGTCCGGAAGCTTGTAAACGATGAAAAATAGAGAAAAACTAGACATTAACTTCCCTTTCTATCATAATACACACATTTTCTTTGTTCTTAGATTAGATTAGACCAGTTACCTGAGAAAGGTAGTGGGTTGAGCTGTATTTTCCTGTTTCCTTCCACCTCCAAAGACATGCAGCTCAGGTGAATTGGATCTAAATCTACTAGGAAAGTGGGATTGAGTTCCGTGTCTCGATGTAGCATCCCCGTCTAACTGCAGTTGATAGGCGGCCTCTTCAGGTGTAGCCTGCTCTCCAGCCCCTCCACGACCCTGACATGGATGAACAGCACAGATGATGGATGAATGGAGACATACTTCCTTATGGTTGTCTGAATGGTCCTTTATCTTCACAACATTTGCCTCAATGACCATTGAATTTAAGCTCACTCTTTTCTAGGCTTTTGATTACAGTTTCTCCATGTTTGGGCTCTTTTGGAACATTCTCATCTCCCGTTTCCTCATGCTTTGGCTCATGGCATTTGGCTGTTTGTGCTTTTGGTAAACGTAGATGCTTTTGTATGGGCCGAACGTGTGGAGTCACATTTGACATGGTGCTGAATTTCATTCTGTGGACAAGACACAGTTGCTTGGATGAAACAGGAGACGAGGGAAATATTTACAGTTTAAAAATCATAGTTAGCCTTTTCATTTCAGAAAATTGTTCTACAAATCACTGTTCATCAAGAAGTATAGAACAATATTTTTGTATTTTTTTTTGTACAAACAATACTTACTCACGATGCATTTTGTGCTCCTGGAGAAAAGAGTTGAACGTTTTGATGAGCTGAAATAAACTGATATAACGTGATAGAATACAGAGGTAAGAAAGAAAAATTGAGTAATTATTTGCCAAATCTTGCAAAGGTTTCATGACACACACATAAAGACACCTACCTTTCTAATTGGGTGAGACTTTTGAACTGTACATAAGAAGGATGAGGAATTGGCCGCGGTGACAGGAATTGATCACAACAAATTTGGGAGATTATTTTTTGTTTGTATTTTTTATTGTCCATGCCCATATTTGGACATCGATTCCTTGATCACTTGAAATATATCAATCGGTACAGGTTGTGGAAACATTTTTGTGACCTGATGCTTCCCGTAGTTTCTTAGCCAGTCTCTGCACGGCTCACCCTCTTTTCATCGCGAGATGAGTTCTTCTTTTGGCTGTGATGGACAGGAGATAGTGGCAGGGTAGTTGTGTAGCGTGGTTTTGACCGGGACTAGAACCTGGTGGAATTACACATGAAGCCATTCAATTTTGGCTGATCTTGATGACTTTCTTTAGTCTGTAACAGCTCAACTACTTTACCAACACAAGTAATTTATTTTATAATAAAACATTACAAAAAATGGCATGCTTGAAAATGCTTATCACAGTCAACTTAAATTATTTAATAAAGAAAGCCTTTTAGAATTCCTTTCTGCATTATCGTTAGCAGTCAATTTTCTTCCACCTCCACATCCTGTCAGAGTACCAGGGGCGATTAACCAATTTTGGTCGACTCTTCCTCTGTGATTTTGAACGGCTTCTGTTCTTCCTTTGTGATTTCTTTTTCCCCTCGTGGTGACAGGAGCTGGGTGAGCCTAAATAGTAGCCACTTTCATGTTTGTGTCTCTTGTGAGAGCGCTTAGAGCATTTGGAAGAGGCAGAGGGGATAGAGGACCTTGCATCTATAGGTTCACGCCTGCAGAGAGCATAGGAGAGAGGTGATGGTAAAAACATAAGTGATTATCTGCAAGAGGCCAATTAAGGATTGTGCCCTTCTGCTATCATATCATATCACATATTAAGGCACACCAAACACAACAATGAATATAAAAAAAACTACTCATTCAACCATTCATGTATTCACTGAATAGAGTATTCAAATATTTGAAATTGAAAAACATTAGATTTGCAGCAAATAATAGTCAGACAGTCAATGCAGGTTTTTGATAATAATTTAGAGTGATAACGGATTTAAGAAGACTGACTGTTGTCGTTGGAACCTCTCACGATGACGGCTGTTGCTCTGCGGCGAGATCCAATCAGAGGATGTGGAGTGCTTGGCATGTGTGTCTACAGAGCTAGACAGAGAAAAGATGAATATGATTGCTGTGTGAGTGTTAGTGTGTGTATGTGTGGGTGTGTGGGAGTGAGTGTATATGTCTGTGAAAACTGAAATATTTACCTGGACTTTTCTGTTATCAGACCATCCCATTCTGGATATCTGACACAATAAACACAACAATTCACAACAAAAACAGAATCACAAAATATAAACAGTTCTAGCTCTGGTCCGGAGAACAGTTTTGAGGATTCAAGCATTTAGATATATGTTAGATATGTTAGAATGTCATGATAATCATATAATCGTAACTAGGCCTGGTCAATGCAGCTTTTTTGTGCAGTATTAAATGGGTAAAACTCAATAGGCATACATAATTTGTCATAGGAAATAAATGTTTTATACACTCATTTATGCTGCTGTCAGCAAAACACTTGCTCAGGACAGCACATTATATTGTACAATAGAAAGGTTTAAATATGTAAGGACTGACTGTTGTCGGAGCAGTTTGCATCTCTCCAGATGACGGCTGCTGTTCTGGTGGGAGATCCAATCCTAAAACAAAACAAAAACAAATCATTACATGATGAATACTATCTTCACTGATTCAGACAATAGGGAGGGTTAATCATCTAAAATGTAGGTTAGATCAAACATTTCATGAGCTCTAGCATGAGGGCTACAGGATTGTCAATTCATCCACAACCCAAAACGGTGTAACCATCCATCAGCTTCTGATATTAAGTATTCAGTTTTAGAACATCTTGTGGCTCCCATTCATCAGGGGAAAGCCCTTTATCAATTATTATTAAATAATCAGACCTTTAATGATCAAATTCATATTTACAGGGACAAATATCTGAGTGTGCTCTTACACTTACCTGCATGTTGACAAATTCTTGGTTACACAGAGAACAGATATGCGGGAAGGTGTTCGGTGAGGCTGCTACATAGTCGGACATCATGGCCAGAGGTGGTAAACCCTTGCTGACTGAAATCCTGGCTGAGGCCCGCCTGGACGGCTGACCGGCCATATCAACGTAGTGATCTATGGTACGAAGATCAGCCGAGCAAAACATTGCAGGTTGTAGGGAACATGAAGTCTCTGTAATGTCTGAATCATCAAATGCAGGTGCGACAGTTTCACCGCCGTAACAAAACGAGGGGCCCATGTTCTGCTGCAACACCTGATCTTCTTGCTGATGTGTTTGCATCTGCCCTTCCTGCTGCTTCTTACCCCCTTTACTAACCATGGATTCTTGGCCTGGTCTTTTCCTCTGATCCTTGATGCCAACGTTGATTGCAAGACCGCGCTGGCAGCGGTGCACACCAAGCAACGGTGGCAGAGGCTCTTGTCTGTGGCTTCTGCTGTCACTAGTGTACAGACCCCCACTCCCATCACATCTTTTGTTTGCCCAACCAAACTCCTCCCCAATTCCTCCATTATATTTACTAGCAAATCCGTAGTCAATCCCTCCCGAGCGGCTCACAGGGTTGAATCCTTTCCCACATCTGTTTTCCAGTGGCTCAGAGTACCTTTTAGTCTCAGCAGCAGTTGTAATCTTCCAGGGCTTTTGTTTGTGAATTTGCAGCAAGATGTATGGCGCATTTTCAGTCGTGAGCTGGTTTTCACGGACGTTAATTTGTTCTTCTTTTTCTAGACCAAAGATACCAGCGGGTGATTGTGAGGTGAATTCGGGTTGGCTGGCCTCTTTAGTCGTTGGGGGCCCATCTAACAGTGGATAATTGAAAACTCCTGAGCTTGGAATGGATGGATTTTTCCTGTCTCTCATAGTGGAGTAGGTATGAGCAGCATAACCCGCATTCCTTGATGATCCAGAATAAGAATAAAAAGCCGAGTCGTCAGATGTTGGCCTCTTGTGGTAGCTTGAAGAGCTACTGCCAGTTTTGACATCCAGCTGTCCAATGTGTCGAAGGGAGGCAGAGGAGGATGTGGAGTAAGATGTCTTCCCCGTGTCTGAGGAAAGGAATGTGTTCTTTTGAGTGCTGCTTAAAAGGACGATCTGGTCCGTCTGCTGCGCTCTTTTCCTCAGAGGCCTCACCACCTCTCTGGCTTTGCTGAGATGTAGGTCTACGGATCTTTCTATGTCATCATCAAGTGTGGATCTACTCCTGCAAGATAAGTTGCTAATGGACTGGGGTAGCGCTGAAGAAAGTGTTCCCTCAATGCTGGAGGATATCCCAGGGGAACGGCCAATAGATTCAAGGCCAGGCACATGGCCCCCAGGAGTTGTGGTCTGAGGACCCCTCTCTGCTTTTGCGTTGGGGAGCCTCACCTGGGTGGATATTGGGCTCCCGGATATAAAGGGGATGTTCAGTGGATGAGACATGGCGTTTGCTATCTTCAGAAGGTTGAGCAGACTGATGGCTGTGGCAGTGGGGGAAGGAGGTTTAGGAGGAATATAAGGAGCTGATGAAGACTTGGCAGCTCCTCTGCCAACAGCAAAAGCACTGCTTATCTGTGTAAGTGCGAGCTGAGCTTTGATATGAGCCAGCTGCAAGGAAGCAGCCTGCTGGCCCATCAGGAGTGACCTCCCCCGGAAACCTCCAATCAGGGGGCTGGTTAAGGGATGGGGCGCGGGGGGGTGGACGCAACGCTCCTCCAATAATGCAGAACTGAAAAAAATGATAGAATAGAGTTAGTATAGGGCGTTCTTTCTTTCTTTCTTTCTTTCTTTCTTTCTTGAGTATATCATTGTATTGTTGTGACACGTGAGATACCGCATTACATTTTTCTTTAAAAATCCATTGACTTTATTGAGACGTCACTAAATTTGGAAAGAACAAAACAAAAGAAGCCTAAACTGTGAGGAGCAACTAATTTGATAGACTAAAAGTATGCAGAATAACAGGTTTGTTGTCATTGCACTGCCACACAGAGGCGCTATTCTCATAGATATTCAGGTAATACGGTTACCACAGAGTTTACAGGATTAATATACATAGAAAACAGAGAATTTTTGTTATGTTTTTCCAAAATAATCAGTCAAAATTAAATAGACAGAGCTTCAAAAAGTGGGTTAGGGTTTGGACCGTTGACATGCTTCACTTTGTAAATATTTTTTACTTTTGAATCAGTCTGATGAAATAATAGGAAAAAGGGCCATGTTTAGGTTTGTGTGTTTAAATATGCTTCATGTATCAAATTTATCAGTACTTTAATATTGTGTGATATATTCCGATATTGCTGTCGTATCGATGAGCAGCATCCTACTTTTCCTTACTGCTGGCAAGCAAATCTCACGAGGCCACAGTGGAAACAAGTCTGGAGCTTTTTGCGTTAATTGGAATACATGCTGAATTGTACTGCACATCTATTCATGGAACATTAATTCATATGATATATGTTCGCATGATAAAATTCATGCGAACACAAGAGAAATAATCTTCCTGTATATGATTAAGTGTTTATTTAGGTATAGATTTCCTGCCTTGTTGCTAAGTGATGCGAAGGTGACAAACCTGCAATCAGCCAATCATCTTCGAGAACACTTTGATTCTCCAGACAGTGAAGACACACAATCTGTCACCACCTATACTTAGAGTCCATATAGGGCGCTTGGTCTTTGATAATTAACGGTTATTGTCTTTACAGACTGCTGCAGCAACACTTTATGAAAAGGTAACAATGAATAGTTTCATTACTCTGCCAGGTATCACACCGAATTACCAATATATCCCCTTTATCCCCCAGCCCGGATTGCAGGGCTTAACACTTGACCACTGAGCAAACAGCTGCATGTGTATGTGTGTTTGTGTGTGTGAGAGAGTGTCTGGAACGGGACGTTGAGCCAAGAGTCCTGGTTTTATTTTCAGCTGTCATCGCTACCTTGTCAGAGGCCTGGTCTCATGTCTTGCACTGACCTCATAATGAAGAGTACACACACGCACACACACACACACACACACATCTATATATGAACATATATTAGCAGATAAAGTTACTTTGTAAGGCACGCACCTGAAGTGATAAATGGTCAGGTAAAGAGTCTGCTTTTGTTGTGACTTCAGTGTGATGAAGAGGTGCGGTTGTTTTGCGAATGAAAAAGCTGAAAGTTCAGTCACAATTCCTAAAAGTCATAACATGCTCTGAGGGTGACACGGTGGCTTGGTTGTTAGCGCTGGTGCCTCCCAGTAAAACGGTCATGGGTTTGTGTCCTGGGCTGACCCTGGTCCTTTGTTCCTGCGCAGACTTTGCGTGGTCATCTAGTGTCTGCGTGGCTTTCCTCCAGGTACTCTGATTTAAGACATACGGCTTTGATAAGGTAAGATAAGATAAAATAAACTTAATTTATCCCACACTGATGAAATTCACATTACGTCAGGTCAAAAAGTGCAGGTAGATAAAAAAGTAAGTGATAGCTTAAAGAAGACCAAATAAAAATAGAATAGTAAATATATAAGAATACAAAATCTATAATGTTATTGGACTATTTAGTCAGCTTGTGTGTGAATGGGAGTGTGACTGAGTTGTCTGTGTCTATGACGGCCCTGCGATAGACTGGTAACCTGTCATGGTTCTACCCAACAACCGCTGGGAATAGACTCCAGCCGTCCAACCATCATAGACAATGGATGGATGGATGGATAGATAACATGCTCTATTCTTGCTCAATTAGACAGAGGTCAGAGGTCAGAGGTATCAAAATCAGGTCAGAGAATTTGTGTAAGTATTCAATGTGATGCTAGACTTGCCGAGATGATCTTTAATCTTGTTTGTTGCTCCCATTGTTAACTGCTCAAAATAGTTTTATTGTTAATTTCCTGATTTGCCAGTTTCTTATTGCTCATTCAAAAAAAACTAAAATATAAACCATCACTATAAACAGAAAAAAAAGCAACAAAACAAAGAAAAATATGGATGGGGTGTGTGTCTGCGAGAGGTGTGTTAGCGTTCAGCTCTCACCAAAACTATTACTTGCTGCAATAAGAACATTTAGTTTAACTTGGGTTAGTATAGATTTTATGTAATTGCTTTTCCGTGACTTTAAACTAAACATAAAACCTCATCTTTCAGAATGGCTTTTTGAAATGTTTCTACCCATTACAAAATAACCACATTTCAATAATGCCCACAGGTATAAACCCTCCGTAATATAAATGATACAGATATCCCACTTTCATGTCTAAGTGACAATACTGTAGTTAACTTGCAGCAATGTGTGGCTCAGAGACTCAGAGATGTTACCATGGTATCATCCATTGATACCAGGGATCGGCTCCTGTCTTGATTCTCATTGATTTACAGCTTATGAAATTCTAAACCACCGACAGCTCCCATGAATAAGAGGGATTAAAACAATACCTTTCATAACGCCATGACCTTTCCTAAACTTTTTTGTTTACAACTTGGAAGAGACAGTTTTTTATTTCCACACACACATTGATATGTGCCGGGGCATGAATTTACAACGTCTACCACGTGTACAAATGATGTAAATAATCTTGGCTGGATGAAACCTGAATCCAGATCAGCAGACGCAGGGACGAACGCCAAGACCGATGAGGAATGTGAAATCTCAATTTTCAACCACAGGATATTTCCAGAAAAGCACAGCTCCTATTTCCTCCTCTCAGCAAAGAATCCTGACGAACTGCCTTTAAGCAAGGCGATTTTCTTTCGAGTTTTCTGAAAATGTCAGCAGCAGAGAATGCTCCTGCTGGACACCGGCTATTCTGACCCAAGAGGTCCGCAACATCCTTTGATTGACAGGTTCCAGGTCATGTGATATGAGTGTGCATTTATGTTAGTGGCTTCTCGGAGCATATATCCCCCCCGTGACAAGCCCGGCCATCAGACAGGAGCCAATAAATCACACACAGGGTAACGCACACCAGAGAAACCCAATGATGCCTGTGTCACAGTCATAAATCTCTGCAGCCTTTGCAGTTTATTACACTTTGATATTTCTGATGAAGCATTTGTACAAGTGTTGGAGGGAAGTGAGGATGAAGGAAGGTGCTACTGGGCTAATGTTGTAGCTAGAATTCTTCCAGGGCATACTTTTATTCCTTTCCTTTGTGTGTGTGTGTGCGTGTCGATGCTCCATGAGCCAATGCCATTCCCTAAGGGGCAGTTAGCAGAGAGTTTAATAGGCTCTGATTAAAATAAATCATTGACGATGCAAATAGAGAATTACAGTCACTCAGCACTGCATGTTCTTGGCATCTGTGTGTGTGTGTGTGTGTGTGTGTGTGTGTTAGGTTGAATTTCATTTATCTCTGTATCCTCCTTTTCTGTATTTTCATTATTTTGTGACAGCTCTGTCACCTGATGCCTTTATTAGGTTTATATAAAGATTTACAGCCACACACACACACAGAGTTTTGAAGCTATTGAACAGCTGGTAACATTGACCTGGGTTATTGTTTGTGGTTTTGAATATCAAAAAATGTGACATTTGGCTTTCAGGAAAAATCTATTTGGAAATTGGACTAAAGAAATGACATTTGCAGCATGACTCAGTCTGAAATTTTATCTAAACCGATCAGTTCTTGGTCAGTAGTTCACAAGAAGCACCATCAGAAAAAACACAATAACCCAGTTCGAAATGATCACAAAAAATAAGAAATGGGTGAGAACTGAATGGGAAAAAAACAACAACAAGGAGGAAGGAGATTTCACCAATTCTCTTCTTCTTCTGCAAGTCTAGAGAAAATTGTGAAGCTACCAATAAAGTTGAACTTGATGTGACTTTGGCAGTAGTACTCAGAATGCTGGTACTGGGAACACTTTGTAGAACTGGGCAATCGTTTTGACCATCTTAAATAATCAAAAGACACAAAGGGTTGTAAAATTATAGTTCATTTGCACAACAGCTGACAAATCAATGGGAAGTCTGATTCTGAGAGATAAAATTAAATTCTCCTCGTGTAAGGCCTGAAAAAGATGGACACCAGTAAATGATAGTGCCTGGCCAGGAGTGATGTGTGTGTGCATGTGGGTGTGTGTGCGTGTGTCTAGTTCGGGTTACATCATCATGCCTGGTCTTATTTTACAGTTAAGGAGTTTCATCACTATGATGGTATGATGTATGTGTCATTTTGTGTCAGACACACACACACACACACACACACACACACATCACACACACACAAAATATATATTTGACACCCGAACAGCTGATATGGTTTGACAGCTAGTACTTTTACTATTTTGAGAGAGTGGCTAAATGTTCACAAAATAAGTGAGAAAGTGAGAGATGAGATGGATGGATACTTTTATATTTTGTTTGTGTCTTCAGTTGTTATTTTGTCCCAAGCTTGACATATGAGACATACGAATGATGATCAGCTGATTTTGAGATGACATCCAACATCTGTGACCTTAAAAAGCACAGAGTGTGATTCTAAAGTTGTAACAGTAAAAAGCAGCAGAGCGAAGGAGGAATGAGTGGAACGCTGTGCTTAAGTGTTAATGGTCAACAGGTGGGAAAGATAGAGAGAAAACATGAGAGAGAGAGAGAGAGAGAGAGGCAGAATAACTAATATTTACATATATTTCTCATATGGCTGTGTGTTTGTTTTTCTCTATTTACTCCTTTCTTTTTAATGTTCATGTTATATTAGTGATGTTTCTATATCTTTTATTGCTATTTTTCCCCCAGTCTTTGTTTCAAAGTACACTGTACACAAATCTTTGGAAATAATGTGAGTTGATACATTCATACTAATAAAGCCTTTTGAAATACAAGTTTAGAGACAAAGAGAGAGTGAGAGACAGACAAAGAAAGGGAGAGAGAGGATGAGGGAAAGGCAGAGAGATGGCTGCAGAGAGAAGGGGTAGCAAGACAGAGAGTCGAAGGGGGGGATGAGATGAACGAAACGTGGTGTGGGAGGGGAGCAGAGAGATGGTCAGAGAGCACCACAGCCCTTAAATTCCTAAAACTGAAAACCCTGTCAAACATTTATGAGGTAGTTGTTCATATTGGGAGTGTCAGCTATATGCGTTTTATGTGTTTTAGTGTGTGTGTATGCATAGTACAAGGTCAACATGTTTGTCTCTGAAGGTCTGAAACTAGCCCCACACACTCACTAGTCAAATCTAATTTACCGTTACCAAGGTGGCCACAACGGTGCTAAATGTGCTACATTTATACACAAACCATTAATTAACTAATAAGCACAATAAGAACTCCATCGGATCAAGTCGAAATTTTAAAGTCAAAGTCCAAAGTCGCAGTCAAAATAAAGACCGAAATGATCACAACATCAGATCATGATCATAATGACATCACCAATGGACAGAGCAAGCATCAGGTGATAAAACCTGGACAAGTTGGATACCTTGCTGAGTCATATTTTCTCAGATAAATCCAGACACCTAAAATCCACAGGCCTAAATCCGGCCATCTAAATGCACAGTAAGAGAACTCAGTGCAAAGTCTTGATTTAGATCGAGCTATTTCACCCTCCGCTCCCATCTCCAAACACACACAGACTGTATAAGTTTTGGCATTAAATTTAATTGACAGAAAGTTTGATCAACAAAACAGAGGGATAGATGAGCAAATGAATTCAAAGTTGAAGGGGTGAATGATTTGATGGGTTTCTGATTTTTCAATGCTTTGAATGAAATGAAACATTGTCTCCTTAAACTGCTTTTGTCACACGCTGCCAAAATGTTGGCAATATGTTTAGCTGTACTTGATGTCCAGACAGTGTAATATGCATAGCTGAAAAAAGCTCTTAAAGCCTTGGATTTACACACGCATGCGTGCGCACACACACACACACACACACACACACACACACATACACTCACTGTCCTCTTGTTTTAGATATAGGCTGTGGAGCTTAGCTATGGTAATAACACGGGAATATTTCACACTTGCTAATTGCTCCATATGCACACATGGCAGTGTGAAAGAATGTTGCAGCCGTATTAGTTGGAGAGTAGATAGATTTTAACTTCGCCAACATTTAGCACGTTGAATGCCACAAACATTAGAGCCTGCCTGTCTGGTTGTGGGCTTTAACACACACACATATATATATACAGTATACATATATATGTATACATATATACAGTATATACACAGAGAGAGAGATTGTCATACACTCCCTGCTGTATTGGAGGGTAAATACATGAATGATTCAAATCTGAAGCAGATAACATTACTGCGACATCATGAACAAGTATTTTTTTTATTATTATACACTAAGATTGGTGTTCTTACCGGCCTGCAGGGTTGAGGGCATTGCTGCGTCTTGAAAGACGGTTGGAGGTTTTACTAGTAGCCAGGGTACGGCAGCTGTCATTTTTCTTTGGGCTCTTAGGGCGACCAAATTCTGACGAATGTAGCTGCTGAGAGCACTGGGCCTTCTTTTCTTCAAACATGGCCACACACGGTCAAAAAGAACAGTATATACAGTACATTCTTCCTTTGTATACACACTGAATCAATCCATGGATTTAGTTGTGAACTGTATGTCCAAAGATTGAGACAAACTCGTTAAGTCAGAGTTGTGAAGTGGCAAAAGACTCTTCTCTTGCTGTTTTGTTTTAGTTATTGCCAAGTTTACAGACAAAATTTGTTTACATTCCTCATGTTTAATCCCAGAATAATTCTTCAACTGAAAGAATTAATTCTGAAATTCTTGAGACTTAACAAAATGATTTGCCTTGAAAAGAAAGGAAAAGTCAACAATCTTCTCCTGCGTCCCAAAAAGAAAAAAAAAAAGTTCCTGTATTCTGGACAGATGTTTATTGCTGGATGCAAAAGGCTTGAGCCATTGGTTGCCCAACGAAACTCAAACCACAAGAGACTGAAAGGAGAATAAAGAGGAATCCTGAAGTGAGGAGGGAGGAGCAAAGAGGGGCGTGGGGGAAAGTAAGAGGGGAGAGAAAAGGAGAGAGAGAGGCAGAGAGTGTAGAAACCAAAAAACTAAAAGAAAAAGAGATAAGAGATGAGAAGCAAAACAGAGGTGGGCAAAAAGATCAGAGTTGGAGATCTGAAGGAGGGAAAGAAAAGAGGAAAGCAGTGATTTAGAAATGGTCTGTATATGTGTGTGCAGAGAGAGCTAGAGAGGGATAGAGACAAATAAGAAAGCAGCAAGCGGATGTGATGACTTTCGTTACTCACTGCTGGCCTCTAGTGGTTCTCAGTGAGAACTGTAGAACCAATGAAATTAACCGGCTCATACCACACGTTATTAAACTTAATTTTGTCTACATTATGACAAGAATTACACTACGTTTTTGCCAGCAAGCTCTCGCCTTCATTAGCTTAATTAGCAAACTTGTGAGTAAATGGAAGTGCAAACTATGATAGTTGACGACCATCACCTCCATAATATGACAGGATTTCCATGAGATACAAATTTTTCCATAGTTTTAATTTCTCAGAATCTAGCTAAACTGGCAAAGGTTAAGCACAATATTAAATGATGTCCATAAGATTTCCAAAAATCTTGATAGTAAATTTCCAGGCCCAAAACCACATTTTCAAATGACAAGGTTTTTTCTGGATTTTCATTATTGCCATTAAATTACTTCTAATCTAGTTCTTGAAAAATGTGCTGACATCTTTCTTCGTTTCTTTGTTGTGTTTGAAATAACTGTAGTTTTGTACCGGTGTTTGAAATATCTGTAGTTTTGTACCTGTGTTTGAAATAACTGTAGTTTTGTACCTGTAAAATGTAATCTCTTAAATTGTTAAAAACGAGAAGTCAGCCAACGGCCAAAGCTGTTGTCAGGTGTTTATTAAATCAATAATAGAGACAAACATCTCAGTTAGAGGACCTAGTTAAAACCTTTTTTCCACAATTTACAAAAAACAACCCATACACCAATTTAACAGTGACAAAATACAGTAGTACAATGTGGTGCAACGTGTTTCACAGTCAGCAGGTACTTACATTAATCAGCCACAGTAGCAGCAGTGTATAGTTCAAAGTAATAAAACTGCAGTGTAAATTTAATTTATGATGCAAAGTGATTCTTTTTTCAAGTTTGATTAGTTCAATAGCTTCAGGGTCTCAGTAAAGAATGGTTTAATATATAAATTTTTCCCATATGCTTCAACTGATTGCTAAAAAATGACAATTCAGTTAACATCTGGCTGTGACATATAGTTATTTCTCCAGACTAAATATGAACCACTTTGCCATATTTATCAAGGTGGATAACTCGACAAACACAGTACCAGACTGAATGACCTTATTCATAAACGTGCTGAAATAGCTGTAATTAAGGCATTTACCACTTGCACGCCAAGTAATTATTCATTAAGCTCATCATCACACAAAAACTGAGACCTGTGTCAGTCTGATGTTAATCTTTTGAGGTATGAAAACTAGAGGGGTTTGTTAATCATGTCTGTGGTCAACAAATGTTGAGGATAAGCCCGGTCAGATTTTGCCCTTTTATTGACATTAAAACTTTGATCTGAGTGCTCACAAATTCATATTGTATTTAATCTCTTCCTCAAGCAAAAAGCTCTGCTTCAGTTAGATCATACACGTGCTGAGACAAAGCCCTGTTATCTGGGTGCCATTGTAGCATTGTTTCACTGAGATTTTTTTATGCACACCAAGTGTCTCAATTCAAAAGTTCACTGTAACCAAGTCAAAATGCCCCATACATGTGAATGACTTTAACATGGACAAAACATGAAATAAGAGACTATGAAAATGAAGCAGTTTGTTCCAAATCAATGCTTGCTTGCTTTGAAATTAATCTATACCTTAATTATGCTTCCCTCTCCCCCATTTTATGTCTGTTTTTGTTCTTTTAATCACCTTCTAGCATACTCTCCAGCAGTATGTGTCCACTTTACAAGCTTCTCAATCTCATTTGACAAATTTTGTCATCAGACTGAATGAGGGACTGCAACTTATTGAATCAGATGAATTACTTTATAGAAAAACTATCGCCATTATTTAGGAAACCCAAAATCAAGTGATTTTTTTTTCAAAAAAAATTCAGTTTTATTTTTTTGTTATGACTTAAATCATTGAATTTTTTTCTTTTGAAGCAACAGTTCTCAGAAAAAAATTCTAATATGAAACTATGAGACATTTATAATAAATCCTAGAAAAAACATGTTTACATACATACATTATATTTAATATGTGCAATTTCATCAACATGATTAATGAGATGTTGTAGAATAGTTGAGTTGTTCTTGATCAGTGCCTTCACATTAACATTTTTTATTTAAATCTGTAAATTTGGAATAAAAGTCTTTTGGTGGACCCACAAAAATGACAAACATAACCTGATAAAATACCCAAAACAGTTACGTTACACAGAAGGTAGAGTTAAATCAAAGATTACAATGTATTAATGTATATCAATTAAAAAGAAAATATAAACCTTAAAAATATAACCTTCCCTTTTCTATTCGATTTTTTTTTGTCAATTTGCTCACTTTGATTAGTTATGAGGTGTTTTCAAGCAGCAATAAATTGATAATGTCTAGGAGTTCATCCCATTTGATACAAAAATTAATGATCCAATGTCAGAGGATTTTGACTCATCTTCGTCGTGGAAGCATTGATTCTACATCATTTTCTGTATACAAATGGTCAAACTTTTGGTATCACTATTTGTCAGGCTGCATCAACAGCCTTGCAACACTGTTTAGAAACCTAAATGGAGAAACATTTGTATCTAAAAATTTTCTTTTTGTGTTTTTAGCCTAATCAGCTCTTCATCGTCTACTTTTTTTTTTGTCTCATAACATGAGTGGAATGACAGTGGAATGTAAGAAAATGAAGTCGATATAAAGCCAGTTTGATATGACTGTCACTAATATTTCACAATATTCAATCTATCCATCTCTCCTGTGGCTACAGCATGGTTTATCTGATGCAGCCTGTATGAATTGTTCAAAAACCACACCAGAAATCAACCCACAATGAAAGGTAGCATGAAAACCCATCCAGGATGTGTGTTTGCACATCATTATCTTTGTTCTCTCATATGATAAAATCATACAAACAGGGAAAACGGCACAAACCTTTACTTTGAGAGAGGAATTCTCAAATTCTGAGTGTTCTTGTTGTCACCACACAATTATAAATGGGCATATAAACAGCAATAACAGGATAAATATCCACATCTCCTCAGAATGCCAACACAGTGACGTAAAGAAAACAGGAGAGCGAGAAAGCAAAATCAAAACCCGACCAAATTTCACACCTCACCAAACTCAGCCAATCACTGACAGAATAGTTGGATTGGCAGAGATGAAACGTTATAAATTGTGGCCACTCTCTTCTCATCTTTGCTCCCTCTTTTCCTTTGTGATTCCTCTGTGATTTTTTTAGAAAGAGTGATTAACAGTTTGGAGCATAATTTCCTGTTTTAGTTTTTCCTCACCTTTTTTCACCCATCTATCCATCTATCCACTCATCTTTCCTCCCCTCTCTCTATGTAATGTTAGAAATAGGGTGGCTAATTTTCAGACACCTCCAGTAGATGGTTCTTGCCATAGTGAACAGAGCAAACAGGATCAGCAGCACCCACGACGCATAGATCCCTTTGGAGTCACGGGCAGGCTTCCATGTACTGGCCTGAATACAAACACAAATGCACATGCTGACACAGTGATTCAATGTCCACAATAATCATGTGCCATAAATAAAGAAATATCTTATGTGCCAGAAAAACATACCACAAGTCCTGCAGTCGCAGAGGCGAGGATAACGAAGAGCAGGAAACACAGCAGACTCCTCCTTGTAGGATACCTCCGACCAATAGAGGAGCTGCAAATAAAACTAGAGAAATCAGTTTCAAAATGTTTTTTGCAAAGTTAGGTGTGCGGTTGTGTAATATTTACAGATGCGTAAGAGATTTGTCTATCACTCTTACACTTTTCTGCAATGTGGACATCGTGCCAAAGTCCTGTCTGAAAACTCCGTCCACTGGAAAAAGAGAGAGATATAAGTGATGTCATGGTGTGTGAAGGAGTGTCAGCTATCTATCTGATTTAAATGAACCACACAGAAGTAGAAGCAAACAATTCTTTTTACCTCTGTGACAGTTGCATGGGGACTAGATGAAAAAATCTGACACATTGTACACCATGACAAATAGACTGTGGCTGTCAAGCAAAACCTGATACAGATTCTTCATCACAAAAAGGATGACAAAGGAGCTCTTCAGTGACCATGGAATTTCTTCAGGGATGCTGGGAATTCTTTAGGGACTGAAAACTTCTTTGGTTCTTGTCAGGAGCTCAGAACTTCTTTTGGGACTCAGGGAGTCTCTTCAGGAAGTCTAATTCATCTTCAGAGACTCTGGAACTCCTTCAGGAATGTTGTGTCACTGTAGTTTCTCAACTATTTCTCAGTTTCTTGTCCAGGGTAGATACCTTAACATAATTCACTATTCAAATAATATTATTGCGCATGTCCTACCAGGAAGGTGTTGGAGCAGTGTCCACAGATGACTCTAATGCCAGCAGGCTGGTGTGGTGGATCAGGACTGTCCCTGCCAATATGAACTGGTCCAAGGTTGATGATGCGTTTACTGAGACACACAGAGCAAAACAAGAACTTTACTATTATTTCTGGTTGATAGCTTATAAATGAATAAAAAATTCAAGACCAAAGAGGACTCAGTGTTTCAAGGGTCAAACATGGTAGATCCATACAGATGTGGCTTGTACAGACATGGCATCTTTCTCACCAGTACGGTCGTGGACAGGCTATCCTCTGTGATGTGACTTTGCAGATCAGCAGACAATTGCACGGACAGCGGACATACTTCTTCCCAACTGGAGCATTCTTTATAGGCTACAGGAAGAGAGTGAACTTGTAATTAGGAGAAAAAACAAAAAAAAATGTTCCTCTCATGTGGGACAATATAAAGACGAGATGTTGTCAAAGTAAAAGCGTGGTAAAATGTGAAACAGTTCTACAGTTTATTGATTATTTTTATTCATTTGCTCTCAACATGAAGATGTCTAAAGACTATGAACAATTTTCGAGTCTTCTAAAGACATCTAACTGGTTCATTTTAATGCTACAACATAATGTACAATGGCCCAAATTTAAGAGTTCAACGGGCAGATTATTATGAGGAATGCATGAAAACAGTGGAGCAAAGAAGTTGACAATTTAAAACTTAATTTCTATAGCAATATCATTGTCTAAAGCGGCTTTCACATAGGAAGTCTCAGCACTGTCGCACTCTGAAACCAATTCATTGCAATAGCTTGCGCCGTTCATCAGTGGATTTGCGTCGTTCTCGACGCACGCTGTGATGTATTCTGACCTGGCCAATAAAATGAAGATGCCAACCAGAACCAAGAACAATAGTGGATTTATTTAAAAAACATTGGTTGGCAATATATTATGTGTCCCCCCTAATAGCCCAAGAGACCTATTGAAGTCTCTTAAAAGCACAGAACAGATACATCCTCCTTGTTGGCCAAAACATGCCAAACTATGCTGATCACGATTTTGCTCTAGCCTCCCAATGTGCACTAAACCGAGTGTGGAGCGCTGGCGATGTGTGGTGGCCAGCTCGACGCAAATTGCTTCCTATGTGAATGCTCTTTTTAAGAGTACTAAAAACTAAACTAAACTAAAACTAAAAAACAAAAATAGGGGATAAACTTTTCAGTTCCTCAAGTCATTAACTTTGTCTGATACATTGTTTAAATGCCAAACATTATTTTCATTCACAAACAGAGATCACCTCCTCTTTCTAATAAAACAAACTCTATGCATAACCTGGCACTCAAGATGAGGCAACTGCTGCCCGAGTGTGAATCCAACATGGTATGACTCACTGTAGCTTCATTGCAGATACAGCATTTCACCACGTGCTGGTGTATCTTGCCTTCCACTGATATTGCGCTCTGACAAACACGGCAGCTGATGAGCGGAGCACTGCTACTGTCCGGGCTGCCCTGCAGAGAGTATGGGGGTGGAGGCTCACCTGGGGCCACTGAGCTGGGAAAAGGAGCCAAACCTGGAGAAGAGCAACCAAGAGATAACAAGATAGAAGATACTGTTTTACTGTGATCAAATTTTGTTGATCACACTGTGCTGTCTTGATGAAGAATGTGGTGAGTCGCCAGAGGAATTTGCTACTTTCACACTCCCAATGTTAACATACACTCAATACTCTGATTATATGTATGCACTCTGACTGATGCAATAATACCACTAAGACATATACATGGATGGTTAATATGATTCTGCTGTGTGAAAAGGGACATCCACCTCACAGCAAACATCGGTGTCTAATGCCTCCTACAAGGTACAGACTGAGATTTTAGCAAACTAATAAGTTTACTGCAAGCCACACTGAGCAGCATGACGTATGACATCAAATTTGAAGCATGCAGACTCTGCGATAATGAAACCTACAGAATCGCAGGCTATGACGCAAGTTCATATAATGTCACCAGCGTGCGCTGCATCAGCGTTCAGCATCCATCTACGCCACTGTTGTGGTAGAGAAAAACAATAAAGCTAAACAGGAGCCGAGCCCCTGCGATAGTGGCAATTATATGTGGGGAAAAAACTCTGAAGAAGGGGAAAGTGGAGGAGAATTTGGATGCAGTCATTTGGGTTCAAAACCGGTGCCGGTGTCAGTTCATGGGTTGCATTAATTTACTAAGACAGAAAGAAAGAGAGAAAGAAAGAAAGAAAGAAAGAAAGAAAGAAAGAAAGAAGCTCTCAGATGGGAGTGGGCTCCCATTTTTCTTAACCTCTGTAGGGTCATTGTCAAGGTCATCGCTACAACTTTGCTCGTTGACATTCCTAGAAACTTTTGTCGAGAGTCGCTGGAGTGACCCGAGGCCTGGTTTGGATACGTGGATGACACATGGGTCAAAACACAGGAAGTAAAAGCCTTCGCAGAACATATCAACTCAGTGGACAGTAACAAGTTCACAGTAAGCATCAAGAGCAATAATTTAGCCTTTTTAGACTGTGACATACACACTGAAGAGGACAGAAGCCTCCACACTTAATTGTCCACAAAAAACGCACACAGAGACCAATACCTATCCTTTGACTCTTAATTACCACCAAATGGAACATAAGCTTGTGTTATCACGACTCTGCACCACCAAACTGACAAGGTACCTACAAGTGCCCATGCACAGGAGAAGGAGCACTGACACCGGAGTGATGCACTTAACATTTTTGTGTACCCCAACTGGACCTTTGTGAAAACAGCCACAAAATTGAGGAAGCACAACAGCACTGTGTGGTGAACGAAAGAGGCACAAACGCAACAAAATTGTCATTCCATATGTGTCTGGAATGTCCGACATCATCATCAACATCTGCAGATCACTCCAATGACAACCTAGACAATGACCCCATGGAGGTTCAATACCTGGGACTCCCCACCAGTCTGTGAGAACTTAAGAAGTCCCTTGGGTGAGGGACAAAATATCATTTGGTATCTTCAACCAAGTTCACTTGCCCTTGATTCAGCCCTTTTGGGAAAGATCCATTAAATACATATGTTTGAATGAAAAGGGGACTCAAAAAAAGGATGAATTAAATGTGTTACGTTTGTCTGGAGGAATAGTTCAAAACCGAGGTGCATACCGAACTGTGACTTTGGTGTACCCAACATAGATTACTGTTTAGAAGTTATGCAGCAGCAAATAACAGGCCTGTATTAACCTGTAGTGAATTCACACAATTCTGCCAATACAAAACAAAAAGGCATTTCAATCAAGCATTTCATTTCAATTTTGACAGACACATTATGCTGTTAATTTCATATAAATCAATATATGTTATCATTCAGACTGGGTTAAAAATGTCACTTAAATGTAACTTTTACAATATACGAGATTATAGTAGATTTAGATGTTTAAATTTTAATTATGCATATACATTGACGCGCCTGCTCGCTAGCTAACGTTAGCTTATACACCGAAATACACCAGCTGTTTAGAAATTAACGACTTTCGCAGGTCTAAGGCACTGAATAAAATTTTGTATGAAAATGTTTTCAAATATCCACAAAAGTGTTTGAGGCTGGGGTAACGAAAGTCACGGACGTACTCTGCGGTTTTGACGGATATCCGTGCAAGCTGCCTGCGGGCGACAAGCCGTTTGTCCCGTCGTGTTGCTCGGATAGCAGTGGAGACCGTTCTCCGTCCGCCATACCGCGGGACCGGAGCTTTTTCGAGTGGCCTCGGGAAGACTCGGTGCCCAGCTAGTGCTGTTTGTTTGTCTGAGTAGAGGCTTCTCTAAGAGTCGCCTGATGAAGTTTCAGACCCAGAGTGTCCCACTTTTTGGTCTCATGACTCTGCGAGAATTGTGCAGACGGAAACAAACAACGAAAACATTAGTCATATGACTCTGATCTGAGTCATGCATGTGATTGACAGCGGGCTCGGCCAATCAATTTGCTTGCTTGGTGGGTCCAATGAAAGGCAAAACGGCGATTGGCTTACTCGTTTGACAGCCGCGGTCGGGTTCTTTTTCTTTTTAAAAATTCAGTTTTTCACAATTTTAAAAAGTCACAGTGGCAGTGTTCCCAGTAAATAATGTTGTACTTGGTTGGAGAGTAAACGTGGAAATTGATGTCTTCAGCTCTCTAGGAATATTTAATATATATTAATAATAATATCATATCATTTCTTTTAGAGTGTGTAGTTCTTACTGCTTGCCTCTTCCAATGTCCTTTTCTGATGTCTTTTATTGTGTATTTGAACTTTATTCTGTATGTTGAAATTGTGGATACTGCTGGAAGATGCGAATTTCCCTCGGGATGAATAAAGTATCTATCTATCTATCTATCTATCTATCTATCTATCTATCTATCTAATGTCAGGGACCAAATGTTTGTGCTATAGAGAAATGTTACCTGAACTGATTACAGAGCTGTGTGAAGCAACCAGTAGCCAATGTCACAATATTTCAGGTCAAAAGGTCTGTGTTATGTGTTGTTAGAATTAACAGTGCATGTGTTGATTAAGTTGTTTTCTGAATTTGCTTCTATTGTTTCTGTTTTTCTATTTGTATGTGTTTTATTACGTGGCAGTTTGCTGATAGATCACATTTAAGGTTTGAGAGTAAAGATGTCCTCATCAGTCAGAGGATGAAAGCAGGAGTAAGGTCCTACAGCAGGTCTGTCTCTTTACTAATGAGAAATCTGGTCAAAACATAAACAAACTGACATCTACGAAAAATAAAATTATCAAAAACATTGGTAGTTTTCCAAAATAAACTTCCAACATACTTCAGACAAACTGTTTTTAGACACATGGATTAAATACCACCAACTCTTTGTTTTCTGCAACTTAAAGATGGACTGATGAGAAAAAGCTACCATCACAAGTCATTCTGCACCTCCAGATCAGAGCTAAGATGCATTCTGGCCCCCTGGCAACCAAAACTGGAAACAAAACGTGTACTGGACAGTGCCATGATTGTAAATGCTTGTGACTGCAAAAATTAAAACTACTAGTTTATCGTTGGTTTTGCTAGTCTGGCCTTGCACACTTGGCTTATGTTTTTGTCGTTGTTAACGAAAGGTTTGGAATCTGGCCAAGAATCTGCAGCCACCCTCTTGAACTGAAAAAATATAACAACAAAAACATGGAAAGAGACCAAGTATATATTGTGAGATATCCGTTTTATTTCCAGTCAATTGTAACAATAAATAAAACATTAGTCAGTTGTAAACATGTTCATCATGAATCCACATGATGTTAAACACTTTGTTTTATTTGTAAAGCATGAAAATAACTTTTTAAGTCAACCAGCCCAAGAGTAAAGTTTGTAAAATTTGTATAGTAACCACTGGTCTTTTATTGAACTCAAAAGTCACTGTTAGGCATTGGGTGAGTAAATTGGACTGTTTCTTTCCCATTAGGGAAAGGAGCCAGCTGATGGGCATATAATCAGGAAAGTGTTCCAGATATTGAGGGGATTATATAAACATTTGACCAGGAAACTATCTCCTGATCTTCCACGGAAAGCTGTAGGACATAGCTGGAGAGAGCGATATCTTGCATGCCACTTCAGCAACCCTGTTAAGCAGTGGACAATAAATGGACAAATGGACAAACCAGAAATCAATCAATGTCTATGCAGCTCGTTCTGTTCACCCAGATATAGCATGACAATAAGGGTCATTTATTACCCCTTGTCTTTTCGAGAATATCAGAGGATAAGATCTTAAAGATATGACAATGTGAATGTGAGATTTTCTAATCTTAGGCTGGTTGTAACTGTTAATTTCAAGCCTTCTGTTTATACAAACATTCCTTCCCGCTGTCATTAAAACAGCAATGGGGTGCATTTGCTTAGTTCCACCAAACAATGAGTGAAAATCAGCTTAGCTCATTTTTGAACAGAGGAAATTAGTGATAAGGACGCCACTGCTTATGTGTTGATAAATCGAAACAAATGCACCCAGTTAGACAACATTGCTACAAAAAGAAACTTCAACAGAGTCAAAAAGGCAAACCAGTACCCTGATACTTTACACATACATGAACAAAAACATTTACAGCTTTAAATTTTATGCATTTGATTTAGCCTTATTTATCTAGCATAAACTTCCATTCAATTTTAACAAAGTAACATGAAAAGGTTAAGTATAACATAATCAACAATAGCACTAAAACAGATGCACTTCCCATTGCTTTATAAAACAATTAGAAAAACATTTCAATCTTGCTTTGTTTTAGGCAGATTGCAATAGAAAATAAGAGAAAATTAGTTTCAGTAACTCTCCCTTCATTGAAATTGCACACACAATTGATACAAAATATGTACCTCCCTATATACAGCTAACAAAACCAAACCTGGGCATGTGTACAGTCAATATTTTAATAATAACTCCCAGACAAAAAATGCATTATGAGTGGTTACCAGTGGTCACTAGGGACACATAGCTATATTGGAGGTGTGAAAACAGGAGGGAAAGACGATAATGTTATCAGCAGTTTCAGAAAACATAGCTATTTTGCATCAGCCATCAGACTTGTATTCATTTGGTTATTCTGAAAGAACATTATTTCATATGTGTTGAATCCATTGTCATCTCTTCCAGTTGAAACCTTGGCATCATTCTAGATACTTTTCTTAAAGTGGCAGAAAACTCTTTTCTCTGCAGGGTCAGAAAGACAGTATTAGAATAAGAGAATGTAGATATAACAGTCTTTTAATTTGTTCCCAACGCACTCACGAAGATATATACTTCTGATAACCACTGATAACCACCATCAAAATATTCAATGGTGGGCTTTTTTTGTAAAGAGAGGTTAGTAAGTGTACTTTTAAAAGTGGGCTCATAAAGCCCATTACTGCTCGTTGATACTATATTTAAACAAGTGTCAGGTAGAGCAATATAAAGTCTTGCAATTTAAGGAAAGTGTTTTACATAGGTGGCAGTTTATCTTGCTTTGAGTCTGAGATGTGAATACATTAAAAAAAAAAATTCTGGGATTTAATACACAAAAACAACGTTCACAATTTTTCAGTGCATTCATATTAAGCCCAGGTTGGATACAGTTAGTTAGTAACTACATACACGAGGGGTGAAGCTGCCTTTTCATAAAAATTGTGACAATGTTCCACACCCAAGGAACCCAGTCAGTAACTTACTTCAGGAACGTAACCCTAACGTACTTCAGGAATTGTAACCCATTTTGGAACCCGAAATCAAGTTTCTAAACCATTTTAAATCCTACTCAGGCTAGGTACTCTCTGAACATACAGCACAGATAAGTACCGTAGTACTGTTGGGTGGGACTCACAAGGTTGAATGTTATTGATTGGTCGGATGGAAGCTTTCCTGAAACCAATCGGGCAGACAATTGTTATTATTACAGTTATGATTTCAATACTTGTGGTTGGCTTGTATTTGCACACAGAAAAGCAGCAGTTTTCTGCAGTCTCATTTGAAAGGGAAGGATAAAAGGGAGCTAAGAGCTTGCTGAAGGAACCATATACTCCTACTCCTACTTCAGATAATGCCAGGTGAAGAAAGTCTTCATTTTTTATGAGCTTTAGAAAAAGGAAGAACGAAAGAACGAAAGAAAGAAAGAAAGAAAGAAAGAAAGAA
This sequence comes from Brotula barbata, assembly GCA_900303265.1. Classification (NCBI taxonomy): domain Eukaryota; kingdom Metazoa; phylum Chordata; class Actinopteri; order Ophidiiformes; family Ophidiidae; genus Brotula; species Brotula barbata. The sequence goes on along the minus strand of OMNV01011828.1, from coordinate 35,505 downwards.
AGAAAGAAAGAAAGAACATGCAAACAAACACACACACAAGCGTCCAGGGACCAAATCCAGATCTTCTGCCTCGTGCCTTGGTCAAGGGCAATGGCAGGAGTGATTAGTCTAACACACTTGTTTTCGTGGGTGGGGGAAACTTGAGCACCTGGAGGAAACCCAGGCAGACAAGGGGGGGAACATGCAAACTCCACACATTTGTTCATTTTTATTTCACTGGCCCCCTACAGGCTACGACACTCCTGGCACTTTTTAACCAACTATGAACTTACTCATGGAACAACTGAGTTCCTACTGCATATAATTTCAGGTAAATTTTAACCGCTAAATCATCAATTTAACTTATAAACGAAGGTGCATATCAAAATTAAAATGCTTGCAGAAAGGCAACTTCACCCCTCATATAAAAATACACAGTCATTGGTAGAGTTAACTCCACGGAATAGTTCAAAACAATAAATAAGTTAAAAACCTTCCCATCACTGAGATATAGCACAATACAGAGTAGTGTAACCTGCATGTGTGTGCCTATGTGTGTGTGTGTGTGTGTGTGTGTTTGGGGTGATTTTGAGTTATGTCTTGTCCTTATTCAGCACTCAATATTATTTTTATCCCCTAAATAAAAATAACATTTTTGGGATATTATGATTATTGATGATAACAATAATAATAATAGTAAACAATACTTGTATGCTTTCATGCTACCCCCCCTCCATGCCTCTGCCCCACCCCCCTGAACAGTTGTGTTAATGTGTGTAGTTATATAAAACTGCGACAGTTTAGTTTGCACATCAAACTGCGGTTCTTCAAAAATAAATATTAAAGTGATGCAATGCAGTAATTCAACAAGCATTCCATAATATGTTCTGTATGAACATAAATTTGTGCGAGACATTTTTAGAAGGAAACAGTGAATAGCTACAATTGCTGACACATAAACTGGTCAAATTTTCCATATCACCAGTATCCGAATCCACAAATTTGATAATCAAAGAATACTGGTAGCTGAAACTATGGATCAGAATCAAACAAGGACCACGTTACTGCCTTAACCACACAAGACAGAAAAGACTGCAAAACAGGCAGAATTTTCTTTAGGCTCTAATGAGAAAAACATCACTCTCACACACATACACACACACACACACATTTATAACACACACATGCATTCCTCTTCCTCTCTCATGTACTAGGATAAGACATCATAGCTAGGCAGAAACCTCAATCACACTCTTTCTGACACTCACGCAACAACTTTCTTGCCTCTGTCTGTTTTACAAGTGGAAGGTTAGACATCGTAGTCAGGCAGGGCAGAGTAGGTGATGCCACCGACAGACGGAGGGCTGGAGTGGAGCGGAAGGAGCCAACAAAAGGCTGAACCTGTAGAGTGACAGAAACAGACAGAGAGGAGATAAAGATCTCCCTTCAATTCTGTGCTCACATTTTCCTTACATATTTCTTTGCTTTCCTTGTCATTCTGACACACACATACCTCTTCCGAAGACCTCCCGCAGAAGGGCCATCTTTGGCTTGCGGGTGTGAGTTGAGTGGTGCGGCAGCTGGGAGGATGATGATGATGAGAGAGTGGAGGCTGAGTTTCTGTCCTTTGTCATCAACCTGTTCCTCATCTGCTCAATGGGGGTCTCATCTGTTATGATGGAGACCAGCTGGGAAATAGAGAGGGATGGGACTTATTTTATGATCAAATGTTATATTTCTTGGATTTGCTGTTTCCCTAAACCTGTGGGACTAAATCTACCTCTTAGGCTTTTTCGCAGTGATGTACTTAAGTCCAGTTCAGTCACACTCGGACAGTGTTGTTAAGTAACAAAGTAAAAATACCAATGCCTATGTGCCTCAGCCGTTGCTTCAACTGCAAGTGAGGATGAACACTCATGGCCTTCTGTATAACCTATTTTCATGTGTAGGCCAATCAAGTTAAATCACTGTTAAATTGTGTGAATGCCTTCTCTTGTGAAACAGCAAAGAGATCACTGTATTGAGGAACTTTACCTATCTCTTTAATGTACCCTCATCACTGTTCCTCTAATTAAAAGATGCATGATTGCATCACATTCGTAAAACACAGTTAAGTATTGAGCTAATCTTCTGATGCAGAAAAGGGTTTCATGTAAAGCAGTAGAAATGCTGTTGCATTTATTATCCTACTTACTATAGCGATACATTAGATTGTTTACATAATTATACATTGTAAAATCACCGGAATGTCACTTAAAATTTCATATTTGATGATCCATAAAACTAACATATGACAACAAAACAAGAAAAACATACCTAAGATATTGTCAAATGAGGGCTCCATTCTCCTGCTTTCCTGACATTTCAAGGTGGCACATCTTCTTCACATAATGTGCGTTAAAGTAAAATTTTGTTTCTGCTGACAATGTTTGTTTGCTGTATGAACCAAATTCTATCTTTGTTCCAAATAATTTAGCTGACTTAGCACAATACACTTCTCGTTTGATTTCGGCAATCCTGCCTCTGAAGACACTTCTGACCAATGAGGAGAGTGAGTCACACGATGAGTCACCTGACTTTCATTAAAATATATTTGGATTAAGTTGTTCATTTTGTCCCTTTGTATTCTGTCTGTGTGGGAAACAAATTTGCCCTTGTGGGACAAAAAATATAACCTAACATAGCGTGGCCAAAGTTAATCAAAGGCATTAGACTACAGGTTGAAAATGCCTTAGAGGTTCTGCATTTCCCTGAAGGCCGCTGAAGTGCTTCAAAACAAAGACAAAGTTCAGAGAAACTACTTTACCCAAGGCTAACTGGAGTAATACTAATTCAGTGAAATCCTTGCATCTTTGTGTAGCAGATTTGAGTGTGTGTACCTGGTCGTAAAAAATGACCATGACAAACACGCCAAACAAGATGGACTCCACCAGCAGGATGATGTAGTGAGCACTGAGAGAGACAGACAGCAGAAACTCATCAATAATTGGTAAAAACTCTCTCGATCGTCACCAACTTAAATGTTTATTTAAAACCTTAATTGGAGTCATAAACCCTTTGGAATTCTGGAAAATGTATCTACACTTAACTGTAAGAAAGCTCTAGATTAAAAAAAAAAATCTTAATCATCTCTAAAGAATAATAAATTAAGGGGCAAAAGGTGTAGAAAAGAAAATGAAAAATTAAATACAAAACTTCCAAAAAATATTTAACATTAAACATGTTAACATCAACATATAAACATCAAACATGTTAAACATATTAGGAAAAACAAATAAAAAACAAATACTTTCCACACTCACCACTATGTATTTGCAAGCTTGACAGAAATACCCAGATTCTCAGCCAAAATTTGCTATCCTCCGGTGTGGATTTTTTTAAATCTTTCTGATTACCTTGTTTAGAGACTGGCATTCAGACTAGAGAATAGAAATAACTTCATCCTGTTACTCACACTATCAGGTGTTTGCTAGGAATCTCCTCTCCTTCTTTCTCAGCGTCGCCCTCTTTCTCGTTTCTTATCCGCCACACCCAGGCTGACACCACCAGCACCATGGAGTAGAGACTGGCCATACCTGTAGACAGGTGTTGGCACAAATCCTTACTAAATCAGCAGTGTTAATTTCAGCCTCTCCTGTAACAGAAGCAGCAGTTGTACTTACAGTAGAAGAAGCATTACAGGGAGTGGTACTTCTTGTAACAATAATGCTTTAAAATGGATTGAGTGGAGCAATTTGTGACTTAACTGTCTTGACTTGTGATTTTTCAGTCTTTCAAATTGACCGGTGATCCCCACATATTGACATGTCATCAGACTTGCTTGTCCTGACATATCATTGCCTGTCATGAGTTGACTTGACCTCTGACTTGACCTGGTTTGTGAGTTGCCTATCATGACTTCTGAGTTGACTTGTGACCTGACCTGTCTTTACTAATGACTTTTAGACTTGTAAAACTCTGGTGATAATACCAGTAGTATTAGTGACAGCACTCAGTTTTTTTGTGATTTTTGCGACCAAAAATGCTTGATTTTGCAGCCGGTTTCTCAAAAATTGTGCAAGTTTTTTTGTTATTTTTTTGCAGGAATTGACAGAATGCAAAAATTACAGGAACTGGCAAACAGTGCAGACATTTGGATTGCATGGTCTTTTGCAGTTATTTTTGTAAGTAAGTTTGGATGATGAAGGGAAGTGCGACGATTGCCGTTTGTGGAAAATGTGATCTTATTGTGAGTTTGTTAGAGTTAGTGAGTTAGCCTACCAGATTGGTCGCCTGGTTCTCATGATGGGACCACGTGTCCGATAAACCCACTTGGTCTTTTGATGTGAAGAGAGGTTACTATCTGAGGTTTTCCAATAGTAAATGAATTATTTCTTCTAATACAAAGTTTACAAACAGACTTTTAGATTAAACAAAGTTGTATTATGCTGTGACAATATTGTTTTATCAGAGAACTAATGGATAAGCATTCAAAGTTAATTGAAGAAAAGACTACTGTGATCGCTAGGTAACATTACTTTATGACGTAAACGCAATGCACTTTCCTTGTTACGTACACATGGCTCTTTATTACTGCTCTAGATTTGCATTAACTCACAAGACATGGTGACATGGTTTTGTAATGGTAGCAGTAATATTGATAGTGGCAGCAGTAGTTGCAGTACTATCACTACTGGCAGTCTTGAGTAGTAATGATGGAGATGTAGTAGAGCTGTATTTACATTGAGAGTAATCACTGTTAATTATTCACACCCCTGAAATAGTAGCAGGAGTAGAAATGTGGCAATAGTAGCAGTACCAACAATAACAGCACTACAGGCAGTATGAACAGTAAGAATATTAATACACCGTAAGCAGTAGTTGTGGTGCAAATTATAAATGATAAGTAACAAAGACATATGGTAGTAATAGAACGAGAGGTAGTAAATGTAAGAGTCATATGAGTTACTGGATGTACTCACCAGTGTAGAAAAGAAACTGAATGAAATATTTCTGGTTTAGCTCGCCGACACAGTTGTTAATCCTGAAAATACACAAAAAATGCAAGTTAGAAACTGATGACAGGAGTACACAACATACAAAAAAGATGGAAGAGGAAAAAAGGAACAATGAAGAAAAGTAGATGGCAAGAGAAAGACAGAATGGAGAGTAAGAAAAGGATGGTGGTGTTGTCTCACCAGGGACAGTGATGATCCATCCGCCTTATACACCTCTGGCAGACGCGGCAGTGGTGCGCTCTGGGAGGTCGGTAGGTTTCACAGCGACTGCATACCGTCCAGCCCTCACAGCCCTGCAGAGAGCCGCACACAAGTACAACAACGATGGCATTCTTTCAGGGTGATGTGCAAAACCAAAACTGTGTCATGACGGTTATAAATACAGACTGAAGAGCCGTGACGCAGACGTAATATACAGCTGCACACACATAAATACACAGTCACACTCTATGTGTAATTATGTTGTAAATTATGTTGTTCCTAACCCTCAGAGAACTCAAACCAATGCTTGCATATATTTTATTAAAGCGTTATAATGAGCTCATTATAACAGTTTGTGGTGCAAATTTATCTCATTCAAAGTTGCAAATGTTCAATGCCTTTGATGTGAGTGGGCTTTGATTATCCTCCCATGAATTTCATTACCTTATACGCTCTCCTTGCATTTTTACCTTAATTGCAAAACAGTGAACAAGCAAAAGAATGAAAAAGGGTACTGCTACAACAAATTTCATTAAATCAAGTAAAAATCAGTCTGAATAAAACAAATAAATAAGACAACACTTCACGTCATCAGTAAGCTGCAGTGTTAGGTGTTTCTGGCCAACAGCATTGTGTTTATGGATTCCACCTGGGCCACATATCCCACTTTACCGACATGCGTTTCTATAAACATGGCAGAGACGCAATTTGAGTGATGGAGGTGACTTACCCGCTCATTCATACGAGATGACTGGGACCGAAGATCTGAGAAGTCTATGGCTGTGTCAGGAAGAGGGACCATACCTGAACAAAACACACACACAACTTACTGTACATAAGGGAACCGGCATACCATTTTCTTTTTTCTTACTTTTTCTATTGTATTTTTTTTGCTGATTCCTTAAATTTAACAAAGGTACTGACCGGGGTCTGAGAAAACAGCTTTAGCGTGGCAGGCAAGTAGCAGCAACAGAATCAGGTTGAACACAAATCCGTGGAGAGTACACCACACACTACGAGACATACAGAAAATATCATGGCATACACAGCATGTTAATCATTCACACAGGTTAATCATCAGAATGACTTTATTAATTCTCTATTATTGGTGGACGATAAAATTAAACAGTAGGAGGTCTAGCTCAAAAACAGATATTAGTTTACAACCTTCTATGCATATATACAGTACATTACAGTGTGTAGGTTATGATGTCTCTGTAGTGTTCCTCGAATGATATTTAACGTGACTTTGGTCCTCCAGGCAACAATATTCTTTTTGTCCTTTATTAGTGATTGGTAAACTAAGTTATTGGTGCATCACCATCACCTACTGGACTAGAAGCACCAAACAAAAACACAGGACACTTTCAGCTCTTTTGTTTAACAAACTAATTATACTTTGATCTCTGGTTTACCAAGGAGCATGTGTTAATTAGCTTCTGGCAAATCATTTATTTATGCATTACCACCACCTGCTAGACTGGAGTGGGGTTCTGATCTGCTCTCTCATTCCGCTTTCCTCTGAATGAAGATCATGACTTTTTTCTTGTCTGTTGACAGTTGGTAAACCAATGCATCAACACCACTCTCTAAATGACCATTACATTGTTGTGTCCTGATTGTGTCTCTACACTCCTTGATGCATTTCTGCTGGTTTCACTATCCTTTCATTTCTACTGTCTGACTGTGCCGAACACTTAGAATAGAATAGCCACTATAGAATAGCCATAGCCGAATAGCCATAACTAGAAACCTAATTTAACCTAATGTATCTTCCCTTATCTTATGGTATTCATCACATGACCCTGTATTAGTGTTCCTTGCAACCACTTGTTGGGGGACCTGATTTTATCTAGGCACACTGTTCACAGCTTCAGCATGTGTGATCCTTTGCTCCATGAGTGACTATATAAAAATTACAACACCGAATTTTAAATAATTCAGCAACAATAATATCAATAGGGATATGTGTTGTTTTGTATCGACTTTGACATTTTTTGAATCAATTTCTAAAAATGCAAACACACACACACACACACAAACCAAATGTTATGTCAAATATCCTGCACGTTTCACCGTTAGAAAAACAAAAACCATTAAGGAGACGTTAAATATATTATAAATCAGCTGTCGTTCCCCTCCGGTGTCTGCTGTCAGATGAATGGAGACGGCGTACTACCTCCGACGCCATGTCGGTTTTTAACGTTTTAAACTTTGTAAAAATCTAAAATACAGACCTTCCCGCGTAGGCGGGGATGAGGACATATTGTATGACTACATAATCCGCGTAAAAGACGCTGAAATAAGTTAAAATCAAACAAATAACTCCACACGGGTCTCTCCTACAACGCAAGGGCGCCATCTTTTCCCAGGCTCCGCCCCCTGGCACCGCTTCCGGAAGATGTCAGACGAAAAAAATGCTGAAGACAGAATTTTAAGTGAAGTGAGGTCGGAAAAAAGGCTACTTATATTACAACATAGGCATAAAAGTCGCATTGTTTCATATGAAACTACGATAAATAAATCCTTTCATGTTTAAATCAAAATTTAAATCCTTAAATCAATAATAAATCCTGAGGCATTTTAAATTTTCCTTTAAATCTTTTTATTCTAGACGCGCTCGGTGGCTGTTTACACAAATTTCTTGGTATCTTTGGAAACATGTCAAAACAGAACATTATTTGATCCATTTGTGGTTACCTCAGAAGTGAAGAGGTTTAACAGCCTTGAACGCGTTTACCTTAACGTGTATTCAATTACCCGTTCAGTGTTTTGAAGACTAAATATTCTCGCACCGATGGAGACATTCTTTTGAATTGAATTTTAATCTAACAATTAGTAACTAAGCAATAATAAATTACAATGGTGTAAAAATGTATCGATATTATTGTCATTATCGTACTACTATTAGTTGTTTTGTGTGATCACACACATTCCTCCAGATTATTTAGTGGTTTAAGAACAAAAACATGCTGCATCTTGAAATTGTTCCCAAATAAATAAATAAATAAAATCCAAAAGAATATAATGTAAGGTACTCGATACACAGTAGTCATACGATAAAAACACAAGATGGCAGCAGACATCCTAACTCTCTTCTCATGAGCACGTTCCCACGCACACATTCCCACGCACGCGCACTCTTGCTCCTCCCCTGAAGGAGGTCGTAAGAGCTCCTCCTCATCTCAAAACACTTTTGTTGCTGTAGACAGATACTGGACGTTTGTTACGTGTGGTTTGGCCACGCTATTTATTTCGTAATTACACTTTGTTCTTCAAGTTTTCCGTTTTGTGGGAATTCTATAAAAGCTCGAATAAGACACAAAGGAAACGAGAATAGAAAGGAGGAGAAAGGGGAGAAACGCACAAACCTGGAGGAGGAAAAGGGCGTTCATACTTCGAAGTAATCATGGAAGTTCCTGGTATGCAGGTAAGCCAAAGGTGGATTATTTACCGGAGTTTGCTTGATTTTCACGCGTGGGTTGAACCAAACCAAACCAGTTTACCAGCACTTGACGTCGTGTTTTGCAATCTCCAACCATTTCATGAGCTATTTAGCTTCACTGCTGCTTATCTGCTAGAAAAACCTCCAGGAGGCTTTTAGTCTGCCACCCGTGCCACATTCTCCACACCCAGAGTGAGGAAAAGTCACCAGAAGTGGCTCTTTATGTCACGGTTTGTTTCCTGTAAAATGTCTTGTGTCACAAGATGTCACAACTGAGTAGTTAATAGAAACAGTGGATAGTGTTGATGTTGTTGTTGTTTAGATAACATTCATACAATATTTTTTTAGAATGACTGATCTAATTTGTGACCCTTAATAATATATATACATACAGATACATACACACACACATATACATATATTTGCATATACAGTATATGTATATATACTTACATGTATGTGTATAGGTATATACATACTGTATGTACTTTATGTAGTTGATTACAATGTAACTTTGATGCTCCATACTGACTTTACTATGACTTGTTGTATGTACTGTGTACTTTATGGTGACTTTGAGTCACCATGCTAATGCTATAGTGACTGTATTTATTTAAGTGTAATATGATAATATAGTATTTATAAGTATAATGGGAAATCTCTATAGTATTGCTAGTAACTCATGATGTGTTTTCTACTTTTACTGCGAGAGTACAAAATGTGTCTTTGTGGAACCTCTTCATGTTGTTTTATGTCTGTGGAACCAGCTTACTGACCGTATTGTGACCATAATGCAAGTCATTTGGTGTGTCACTTTAATAGTCCTATGATGATTATTATATGAGTTTTATTTTTTTATAACGTTTTTATCAGCGTCAACATGACTGAAACCACATTTTCACGTGTGTGTCTGTATGGTTCCAATCAATCCACAATGTGTTTTTGCTGCTCTATACTGTCATTTTTATGCCTTTTATTGAACATCCTGTGTTATGTTTTATAGAGAATATCAGATTTATATAACCCTCTATCATCGATTTAGAATTTCGTTTAGTGACTTGAATGTCGTGTACCTCAGTGTGTTAGTGAGTTTTTATCCGCCCTCAGGTGTGTCTACCTGTGGGACTGGCTGCTTGTCAGTTTAGTTTACCTGCTGTTTCTCTTCCTGTTGGGCGGAGCTTAAGATGTGTCACAGCCTTGTTAAAGCAACAAACACACATCTATGTATGTCCATAACATTGGCATTTATGTTGGCTGATGTAACTCTAATAGTGAAACAGAAAGAACATGAGGTTGTTTAAACACTGTCATCATTACATAGTACAGCAAGTACAGAGTGGTTGGTAAGAATATGTTTATTACGCTATGAGATTCTTGCCTCCAGCAATTTGCTGCATTACTGTAAGTCCTTCTCTAACTACAAATTACAGAGGGATTCTGTTTGCAGAATTCTTTAAACTTGAGGTTAGCACTGTTGTCTCACAGCAAGAAGGTCATGGGTTCGAATCCCAGGGTGGAGGTCGGCATGTTTTTGCCTTGTCTGTGTGGGCGTCCTCCTGGTGCTCCGGTTTCCCCCACACTCAAAAACATGTGTGTGTGCTAATCATTCCTGTGATTGGCCTTGACCAAAGCAAGGTGGAAGATCTGGAGTTGGTCCCTGGGCACTAGTGTGTGTATGTTTGCATGTGCATGTTGGTGCTGCCCACTCCTCCCCATAGTTCAGATGGGTTAAATGCAGAGAAATAATTTCCCCACGGGGATCAATAAAGTACCGTTCTTACTTTCTGTCGGCATCGGCCCCACATATCTAACATTGCTTATCAGTGTTTCCCTTAGAATTTTGTTCCATGCCCGGTGGTCAGTGCAGTGAGGAGGTAGGAACAATTTTGAATTTTCACAAATTTAGAGGAAAGTATATATCACAATAGAAGCAATATATCCAATAATGGACACTTAACGCAAATCAATATATTGTCAAAAAAATTATCCCAGCCCTACAGTGTTTCATCGCCAACATCGCCACGCTTTTTAAAGATAAAAACTTGCTTGCTCGTGTTGCTTTGGGTACGTGTTGTGCACACACACAGCCACACACACTGGTCCCCTTTTTGAAAAGATAAATTATTTTCAAATAATCCAAACTTTGCATTTTTTGCTGATGGATACTGTATTTTTGCATTTAACTAACTTTGTAAACTACTTGAAAATCTTGAGGAAAAACAACTCAATTTTAATTTAGTTGACTACATTTTAAGAAGTCTCGTATTTCATTGTCCAATTTTTATTTAAGAGTATGAAATACAGTGAATGTAAGCTACACAAAAAAGATACTATGTTCACAATGACACAAACAAGAAATTCAAAACAGTGTGTGACTAATTGACTCGTCTGATCTGAGAACTTGGCATTGGTTCCATCAAGAAGAAACAATTTCACAGTCTTAGCCTGGACAGCAGCCAGTATTATGGACTGATATGATGACTCTGATTACAGTTTTATTGTTTAATAGATTGACGTTCTTTTTATGGGGAATCCCTTTCACCTAAAAATGTGGTTGCACTTCCACTTGATCGATGTCACACATCATCTGCCTTGAGCAACTCATAAGTGTCTTTGTCATGTTTTGAATGTTAAGTCTGTGAATATTTGCCAGTGACCGTTGACATTTGTGTTGTGGTCTAGGCTCCAACCTTCAAAGACCAGTCAAATTGGGTCCAAACCTTTTGCTAAAATTCCACATATCAGCTCAAGTGTAGGACACCAATAATCTTGTGTATTTTCAGGATCAAAAGGCTCCAATGAACAAGTCACAAGTCAGTGGTTTAAAAATCAAGCTGCATTTTTTATTTTTTATTTATTGATTCTGAGGTCAGAAAGTTTGTAACTTCAGTCCAAGTCAAGTCTACTTGAGTCAAGTCCACAGCACTGGTTATTAACAAAATATAAGATTATACAGTTCACTTGAAAGCACCATTCAGTCAATTGTAGCATTCTTGTCAATTATTTTCTTAATGAGCCAGAGCTACAGTACTTTGTGTCATTTGTATTTGAAGAGTTGCCAGCATTATCAGCCAGCTAGTTATTAATAGACAGGCTGCTGTGTTGTGAATAAGATTCGTGAGTAATCTGTGAGTGTAAAACACTACAATAAACTGAGACGATATGATGGCACGAATAACCTTTTCCAGGTCTGAAGTTGTTGAGAGTAATTGGTTCTTGGGATATTTTTCATGGTTGAAACAAGCTGCATGGTGGAGGTAAACATCTTTTATGACTTCAGCTAAATTTGCCTGTGTAATTTTTTTCTCTCTCTGAACTGTCAAACTGACATGTACAAACATGTCCAGTTTGCTAGATAGACATCACAGTGAAGCCATGGGCAGATGTATCAGCTCATAAGGTACATAAGGGTGCCATCATCCCTCTAGTTTTTATTCATTGGCCTGAATGGCAACATTAAAAAATGAGCATTTGCTTCCCAAAGTTTGTTGACAACTTTATTGTGCAGGTTTTTAAAGCCAGATGTTAAAGTGGTTGTTAAAGCCAAGTAAGTCTCTTTTCTTCATGAGGCTTCTTAGTTTTAACAAGTAGCCTCTTGTTTAGAGAGGCAGCACTTTTTGTTGTACTTATAAAGTTTGATTATATTGCAAGTAAGACAGTACTGTCTCATTCATTCAGATTTCTTTATGTAAAAGATGCCTCCGTGTTGAAGTGTGTATTAGTATCTGTGTCAATTCAAGCTGTAACGCTGGAACATTGGTTCCGGAATGAGGACCTTGTAACGTTGCCGTAGTTGATTCAGGAAAACCCATATAGGGATGGAGAGAGAGGAATTGAGAATGTGCTTGTTGTCTTCATAAACAACAGTGACCAAACACAATGGCAACAATACTGTGTTAAATGAAATGATATATTTTTGTCTGAGTGTATTTCTTAGGTCATTATACTGTGTGTGGAGGAAGTTAATCATATGATTTTGTGGACGTTTATGTCCAAACTAGGTCACTGCCTTTGTGTTTATCTAAGTTGAACAATCAAGTTCACAGTCCATAGGATATGATCTGTGGATCTGCAGAACACAGAAAAGCCTCTAAAAGCTACTGTACATGAAGGTACATGTTAAGTTTGGTACAAATGACATTTTCCCCTGAAAAGTGAGTAATTTTGGATTGATAGATATTCTATAGTAACTTCTGGGTGCCATTCTCACATCATTTCAGAGCTTGCGTTATGTTGTCCCATCATGTGAGGTACCTGAGAGAATGTTTTGGAAATATATGTGCAGGGTCTTGAAACAAAAATGGTATGCAAAGAAAAGCAATTTTATAAGATTTTACTCTTATTGTGGTGTATACAACTTCTATCTTTGCACTGTTGAATAAATAGCAACATGGATCCATAGTGGTCCAAGCAAAGTCCTACAGATCTGGTTAGTGACAAATTTGTCCAAAATGCTACAAGTTGCAAACACAATATCACTTTGTGCATATGTCAAATGGTGGAATATTGGTTTTAGTGAATCATACCAAGTCATATGTCCTTTTTTATAGAAGTCCCATGAGCATCAAGTGAGCTTTCAAGTTTACATAAAGCACCTTTAGAAAGGAGCAGTGCAGCCTGTTAGCAGCTACACTTTAGAAGTTTAGTCCAGCAGTGGAAATATATTCCTCAAAGCTTTGTCCATATATATATATATTTTAAACAAGTGCACAATTCATGTTTGTAACTGTTAATACTTTTGATGCTGTGAGTCAATAGGCCACACCATGTTTACAGTTAAAGAAAGGGGAAATAAAGAGTGATGAGAATTTCACATGATATGGCCCTCAAAGGTCATTATTGGGAATGCTTTGCTTGTATTTCCTCCTCTAGCAGCTGTTACCTTTGACCTCTAAAACACACACAGAGACCCACAGAGAACTTTTTGTCACAATATTCGGACAGTACTTGCTAGTAACAACATGGCTCTCTGGCACGCACAGTTTCCATAGTTTAGTTTAGTTCTCTTCGGACAGATTGAATGTTTGCATGTTTGACTGTCCAGCGGCAGAAAGAGTTCAATGATCTCTCTCTCTCTCTCTCTCTCTCTCACTCCCCCTCTCTCTCTCACGCTCTCTCTGTCACGCACTCTCTGTCACTTTATCCGTGTGTGTTAGGCAAGTTTTTTTTTTTTATCAAAAATCCCTCTATTATTTTTTTGTGTCAACAGTAATTTCCAGCATCTTGCCTGTCTGTGCTGAAGTTGTAATAGTTTTAATTTAGGTGTTCTGTTTTTAAGTGCTGAGTTTTCCTCTTAGCTCCTTATGGCCATAACATTTAAGAATCTTTGGAGCCTTCTATCATTGAGCTTACATTATTTGTTTTCATTTATGGTACTCTCGCAGAGCACTGAACCCCAGCATGCTTTCAGTAAAAGCAAAATGAAACACTTGGTCATAAACACGACATACTGATTTTAAAACAAGACTTCTAACTTCTAGAAAATCTTCACACACAGATTTATTATCATACTGGTGTATTGTTACTGGTCACTGCAGAAGTCAGACTTGTAGCATTTGTCGGCAAGCAGGTCAGTGTGTAGTCTTGTTAAAGATATGTAACAATTGTTGTAGATATGTAACAATTTGACGAACATGGTTACTTGGTTGATGGCAGCTAGCAGTTCTACTGCACAACTTTTATTTGAAGTCAGCAGCACGATGTAAATATTCACTCTATTCTGTGGCTTTAGTGAAACATTAACCCGAAACACCCTTTTGGCTTGTAAAGTGGGTTTGTTTGCATTTGTGTATCTTTAAGTCTCCTTGAATGCCTGTTTAGTGATAAACTGAAATTAAAGTTCCCAGAGTGTGTTCACAACCATTGTTTAAACAAAAATGTGACAGACTTGCAGTGAGATATTAACTGAAAATATGTTTTCGACTCTCCAACATGACATTTAAGATCTGTGTGTAGTTGCATAATTTAGCTCCATACTGGAATAAAATTGATTATGGTCTGCAATGTTTGTCAAATTGTCGAATATTTAACTTCCATCATCCTCTCACTGTAGTTCTTTTACCACAAGTGTCAAAGTGCCAGGTTTAATATTTATATAATCCCCCTTTATCATCCTGATAAAGGGGGATTTCCTCATGAAGGAATGATCTGCGATCACTGTGGATGGCAAAAGGATCTTTTAGTCTTATGATAACGCTGTTAATTCAGAACATGAAGATGGGTAAGAGGTGCTTCATACTTTGTGAAAGAGTCTCTGAAGTTACGCCTAATGGCCATGGGAAGAGACGCCCCTTCAGTGCTACAGCACCACTCATTAATACAGGTTATGGTTTTTATTTCAGGGTCCATTTTTCCCTCTTCATATTGATCTTTTCTATTTTGGACCCATCAAAAACTCCTGGTGTCAGCAACACTCAGGTTTGACTTCAGAAACCTGCTGAAGCTACAAAATTTATTGGAAGAAAGATAATGTTTTTCATATTATTGACATTGTGTATTTAACATACATACATACACATTTACAGACACAAGACAATGGACATTTAGTCTAGAGCAAAATTAGTAAGTCCATTCCTCAAAACTCCATCACGCCTCTTTGCATTGGGACTTCCAGTCGTTTCCGGACAGAGAGACTGGTTTGCCAGTCTACCCTTTATCGTAGTCTATCAGATTATTGCGTTGTAATTAATATTTAAACTGCAACTTGTCCATTGGCTACATGTGGAGCAGTAGACATGCGGTTTACTGTACATTCTCTTAGGATGACACACACTTAGAAGGAAGTGAATATCAGTAGTGCAGAATATCCTCATTATTACATTTAGCGTACATTTAGGTTAGGTTACACTGTCACAGGTATTGTGAGTTCTATCAAAGCTCTCTAGAGTTTTTTAGACTTCATTTTTTGGGTAAAATGTTGAAAAATACTGTCTTTATTTTTAGAATATTAACCCACTTCCCAGATGCATTTTCTCCAGAAGAGGTCAATAATTTTCCAGAATTGGAAAAAAAAAGAAGTCAAAGAGAGCATTGTAAAGTTATCCAATCAGGACAAATTCACACTCGTACTTTCTTTTTGATTTATGTCATTGATATGCTGTCACCCAGTATCTATGTGTCTTTTGGATTATTAAAGAAGAATCATAAATAATTCCCTCTTTTAGAAACAAGATTTATTTTCCATTTTTGAGGTGGTTTTCATCTATGTATACACAGACATCATGATTTCTCATGGATAACTGTTTGAATATCTCATTATCTCATTGTTTTCATGGGGAAATGTATTTTGAGCAATGCTGTGATTCCCCTTCCTCTTATTCCTTTATCCTTCTATTCTCTCTTCTGTAATTCCCCCTATCTAACATGTGTCTCATTCATTTTCTCCTCTATGTGCGCCCTCTCTTTCTCTCTGCCTAGCTAAAAGTATCATTAGACGCTAACCGCTGTGTTTGCTGACAGGGTGTGGCAACTTTGTGGGCACTGTGTGTGAGTGGTTGCTCCATTTTTAGGGTCAGAGAGGAAATCCAACCAACATCAGAGTAATATCATGTTTTCCTGTGGGTGTTTTAAGTTTGTTGCTAGTTGTATTCCCTAGTGAAATAAAAAAAATATTTTTGCTGAGGTAACGATGGTACAAGGCTCAGTGCCTAAGTTAAGCCATGCAAGTTCCAAACTAAATCCTAATAAAAGACACAAATCCAAAGGTAAGACAGACAAATCC
This sequence comes from Brotula barbata, assembly GCA_900303265.1. Classification (NCBI taxonomy): domain Eukaryota; kingdom Metazoa; phylum Chordata; class Actinopteri; order Ophidiiformes; family Ophidiidae; genus Brotula; species Brotula barbata. The sequence continues at coordinate 19,163 of OMNV01011828.1, read as the reverse complement.
CAAATTAAGTCCTGTTTAAAGACACGCAGGTATTTCCAAAATCACGTGAGGCCCTCAGGTAATACTAATCCAGTTCAGGAGGTGATTTGACCAAAACCTTAACTGTCTACAGCCAGTTAAGTCTGGGTGATCTCCATCATCGAGAGAGCAAGCCTTCTTCCATAGCTTACTTTATGAACTTTTGGGAATATTTGTCTGATCCTTCTGTTGTTATTAAAACTTAGTGTGTTTCCATTCCTAACGGATCAGTTGAGTTGTGGCTGCCACAGTCGAATGAATAGCCAGAGTCGACTGAAAAAGATTGAGAAATAAGTGTAACTCTCAGATAAGTGTAGCACTGTGTGGGTGTGTTGTCTATGTGTGTGGTTGAGCAGCTGTGTGTGTTCATTTCCTGTTATCTTTAACTGTCAAACGTGTTTCCTTCTGTGTTTTATGCCTTTTTAGTGTGTGTCATGTTGTAAGGCCTTGACAATGAGGAAATGAGAATCAACATGGCTGAAAATGTGGAGAAAACTGTTGCTATGACTATAGATTTTTTTGGTTACACTTTTATGCAATTTTATTATAATTTAACTTCTATGTTATGATTTTTAGATAAGTCTGTTTTGTTCATTCTTATTCCCCTTTCCTCTCAGAGTACGCAGATTGATCCAGAGGAGTTGTTCACAAAATTGGATCGGATTGGTAAAGGATCGTTTGGAGAGGTGCGTCTGTGGTTTTTGTTTTTATTGATTCTAACTGTTTAATTGCATTTGTATATTCATCAGTCATATTTGTCCCATCACTTCTTTCTATTATTTGTTGTCTTTGTTGTCTCCCATTTTCCTTTTGTTTTTCTCTGGATAAGCCTGGTTCATTTATCCCATTCTTTCTTTAAATTCCCTCCTTTTAATCACTTCCCTCCCTTGTTTTTCCATCTCCTCTCCTCATACTCTCCTCCTGCAGGTCTTTAAAGGTATAGATAATCGTACTCAAAGTGTTGTCGCCATTAAAACCATTGATCTGGAGGAGGCAGAGGATGAAATCGAAGACATCCAGCAGGAGATCACAGTGCTCAGTCAGTGTGACAGTCCATATATCACCAAGTACTACGGCTCCTACCTGAAGGTAAGACACGTAGCCTCAAAGCTAGAAATTTGTTGGCTCAAATCCAGCTAGGCACTTTCTAAATCAGGTGCTCTGGTTACCTCCCATATAACCAAAGACATGTAAGTTAAGATACTATAGGCACTTTCCAGACTACTTCTGGACCTATCGGGAATAGGGGGGAAAATCAAGACCACATCTCCCCATCCTCATACATTTGAAAGTCATCCAACTCCTTGTCGTCCACAGTTTTGTATAGCTTTCAATTTTCTCCAGTATTATAAGTATTGAAAACTCTCTTGCAGTTTCACAGAGAACAAAAACAGTCATCTCTCTCATCGGAGTTATTGAAGCTTATGTTTGACCAATCAGTGATGTTCAGTCTAATGATCTCTACCCACCATTTCCTGAACTGCTTAGGAGTGCCTAACCTGCTTTAGAAGCTAAAGGTGGATCAAGAATTGTATTCCTGTTATTAAATTTAGTCATACTTCGTACATCCATTTACCAATAATTTTACATTTATATTTTTTATAAATATAGGACTAACACAGCCCCTTTAAATTGTATAAATGTAAGCAAGATTGAGTTAGTTTAAACTGCTACAAAGAAAAAGGAAATAATTCTTTCATTATTTGTCTCAGGGTAGCAAATTGTGGATCATCATGGAGTATCTCGGTGGAGGTTCAGCACTTGATTTGGTGAGTTGTCTCTTTTTTTCTTTTCTTTTTTATCAGTTTTCAGTTAGGTTTATTGGTCTAATTTAGTAGATTAAAAGTTTGTTGCATCAGCCTTTATGAAATATCAAACGTACCCTTGGTGGCCTGTTGAAATTTTCCAACTTGAGTCTTGTCCTGAATGAAAGTGCATACGTTGTCTTTGACTCAGTGTGTGCTTTTTGTGTGTGTGTGTGTAGCTTCACGCAGGTATATTTGACGAAACTCAGATTGCCACTATGCTGAAGGAGATCCTGAAGGGACTGGACTACCTGCACTCTGAGAAGAAAATCCACAGAGACATCAAAGGTGCACATTGAATTGTTTGTTTGTTTGTTTGTTTAATCAGTTGTTATCCACCCAAAGTTGACTTCCTGCTTCTCTCCCTAGCTGCTAATGTCCTGCTATCAGAACACGGTCAGGTGAAATTGGCAGATTTTGGGGTTGCTGGACAACTGACAGACACACAGATTAAGAGAGAGACATTTGTGGGAACGCCGTTCTGGATGGCACCAGAGGTCATCCAGCAGTCTGCGTATGATTCCAAGGTAAAGCATGTTTTTTTGTTTTGTTTTGTTTTGTTTTGTTTTTTGGGCAGGGGATTAGATTAATATATTTTTTTGGCATGTCTGCCATGTTATGATAGGCACAGTAGAGAGACAAACAGGAGGGACTGGGCAGAGAGAGGAGACATGCAGCAAAGGGCACAGGTCAGAATCTGGTTACTGGTGAGCCAACAGGCACTCAAGCATACTTTATTTTACACTAAACCTGTATTTTTATTTGCTTTATTTACATAGCAGAATAATAAAAATATTTTTAAGGTTACATCTGAACTTACCCCGGCCATAACACTATTGCACTGAAATACACCAACATATATGCATGTGTGACAATTTGTGTATCGAGTGGACGTTCCAAGGGTTCTTGTTGTGCATTCTCAAAAAATGTATTTGATTTATCCTCAAGTGTCAATAGTCACTTGAATCTCATAGGACAGTAGAACTGCAGAATTCCAAACTATATAATATAATAAGATCAAGGTTTAAATGTCACTCTCTTTCTCTCTTTTTGTTTCTCTTTCTCTCTTGATCTCTCTCTAGCAATATATATACTATGTATGTTTATATATAGATATAGATATATGGCTGTTCAGTTGAAAATCCAATTCCATTGACGACCTCATTGTCCTTAACAGGTTGAGCCAAACCATATTCAAATGAATGAATATATTCAAAACACACAGGCTTCCAATGTTTACACCATGTTTGTTACACTGCAATTCAACCTAATTGCTCTAAATTGTCTGCTTAAAAACATAAGGAATGTCAGTTATATCAATATTATTTTTTTCCCCTTAAAATAAGCAAAACAACTATTCCCAACTGAAATAGCATTTGCTATTAACAGTAATGACCAAGGTTTTTGGACATTACTGCACCTGCTGTCAACACAAACACACACAAGCACACACAGACACAATAAACACAGAGAGCACTTTTAATTGTGGGATAAGATACCTGATAACAAAGTAAACAAAGGTCTTTACAAATTTACGTAACAGCAGCTCTGCCTTAGCATGGCATGTTTTGGAAATAGGGCAAACCCAGTAGGGCGTGTGTCTACATAGTCGTTAGATGTGGGTAAGTGTGTGTTGAATGATGTGGTTAGATTGGCTTGTGTGTATGCTGCCCCATGGTGGTATCTTTTTTTATTTTTTAATAGATCAACATAATTATGTTGTTGTATATTTGATTATATTATGTTTCTTGAAAATTATATAGGTGAATGCCCACGAAATGGTGTGTTTTGATGTAGATTTGTTTTCTTTTTCTTTTTTTAAAGAGGACATTTCTCTGACATTAGAAAAAAGTTTTTTTTTTTCTGTTCAGAAGTGTAATTGAGATCTTTTTGTTTCTACTTGCCAGAAGTCTGCGCTTTCAGTGTGCCCTCTAGTTGTTGTTTGTTTACCTAGCTGTCACAAATATCCAACAGTGGTGCTTGCAGTTAAAACATAATAATGCATTGTAGCTCTCTGTGTAGGTAAAATGCTTTGCATTGTAGAGTTTGATACCCTTTAAGTTTACTGAACATGACTTATAGACATCACCTTGATGTCTGTTCATTACCCCTGTTAGATTTATTTCTTTATAGAACGGTGGAAGATGTTTATACTCCTTTACATGTTGAGGGAACACAGTCAGAGTTGTGGAACACTCAATGATACATTCAGGTTTATGTAAATGGTGGGTGTAACCTGAGCAGCTGGAAAAACAAAGGCCCATATAGTGATCTTAAAGGACAATGTTTGTTTTATGGTGTTTGCACACTGAAAAATCTCTATTTGTTATTGTGATAAGAGATGTACGTCATTCAAATAATTTATTCCATCCAAATGAGGGCTGGAATTGGTACTTTAATTTCAAATCTTACTGTAGTTAATATTGTTTATACAAACTATTGGAAATTTGTCATTTTGATGGTATGTTTACATTACTAAGCTTATAACGAATGTGTAAACGCCTCACCTGGATAATCATTTTTGGTTCTGTGTTGGGTTTTTTTTAAATCATGTTTTAGTGTATATATCTGAACACTGATATAGTGGGTTTTTGTTTTTTGTTTTTAGCGGGTCAGTAGTGTGTGGATGTACCCATATGGATGTAGGTAATGCGATCCATAGAACTAGGTCGGGAACTGCTGTCATCATGTTGGCCTGTGAAGCTGTTTGAGACATTGTTTGTGATATTGGGCTATACTAATTGACTTTATAACGTTGAAAAACTATCGACGTGGGTTCATAGGCCTTCTGAAAATGCTCCAACTTACAAAAACAGACTTCAGTCACCTAGTTTGGACATAGATGACCTGAAAATCATAAGTCTTTTCCCAAATTGTCAGCATGTTTATTCAACTACATGGGTCTATACTAACATGGAACCTCCTTCAGTTTTAAGGTTGCTTTTTGGAGGATGTCATATCTATTGTAAAAAAGATCCATTAATGTGTGTGTCTGTGTGTGCATGGCTGCCATATGTTCACTGTGTAACATTAATGGAGGAGCAGCAAAGTAACTGTCAAACGATGACCTAGCATCATGTAACATGATGCTAAACAGCTGAAGTGTGCGTGTGTGCGCGTGTTTGTGTGTGATTACCTCTGCCACTTACCGTGGGCTGACACCTGCTCAATGTAGCAAGTGGAGTAGATGTGACATTCAACTGTTTAACCTTTGTGTTTGTTATCTGTGTGTGTCTGTATGCAGGCTGACATATGGTTGGTGGGTTTAACAGCCATCATGCAAACAGAAGTCAAAATTGTCTGAGTGTGTGTCTTTCTGTGTGTGTGTTTAGGCTGATATATGGTCTCTGGGCATCACAGCCATTGAGCTAGCCAAAGGTGAACCTCCGAACTCGGACATGCATCCAATGCGAGTGTTGTTCCACATCCCCAAATCTCCACCTCCAACTTTAACTGGTGATTTCTCCAAAAGTTTCAAAGAATTCACAGAGGCCTGCCTCAACAAGGATCCTGCCTTTGTAAGACACAGACACACACACTCATACACAAATCATCCAGGCAGGCAGACTAACACACACTCATTAAGTTTCAGCCACACCTGATTTTATCAGTGTGAATCATTTTCATGTTATGTCAGTACAAAGGGTGTGATGTCATCTTTGACAAGGCAGACCCTGCCCTGTTTGTTTAGCTTGTTTAGGTCTGAGTATGTCTCTACTCAAAACCTATTTATACACGTTCCCTTCTTATATATAAAAAGAATTTGTGAAAAATACCATGCACCTCTGTATCTATCAAACTTTCAAAGATTTTAGCATGGTTTCTTCAAATTTAACGTGCAACAAAATAATGTAATGTAATGTAAAAATTAAAGAAAAGTCAAATGAGTTTCTAATTTAAAAATATAAAGCGCATATCATTCATCTGAGTTTCTGTGGTTATCAAAAGTCATGAATAGTGAAAATGAGTTTTCAAGGCCTGGAAATGATTTGGGAAATTGTGAAATTTTTCCAACATTTTGGCAAAGTAATAGATTTACAAAGACATTCCCCAAGAAAGGAGACTAATTAAGATATTACATATATTAATTCAGACTCTTAAGGTCTTCAAGATCAGGAATAATTCCCCAAAAGGTCTTCATTTTTCTTTTGTTTCTTATATCGCAGAAATTATTATCCAAACACTGAAAGAATTTTACAGCATCTGTAAATATTCTAACGTGGGAAGAAAACCTTCTTTTCTTAAATTCCTTAATTTATCATAATTCTCTTTTTAATTTCCTTGTTTCTCTATGCCCTGTTTGATTGTGTCTTTTTATGCTTAATGTAAAGTACTTTGTTGCTATTCAAATAAACTCACCTTGTCTGTCTTTCTCCCAGTACTCAATGAAGCAGTCATATTCAAAGTTTTTTTCTGTCTGTGCAGCGTCCCACAGCCAAGGAGCTTCTCAAACACAAGTTCATCATCAAAAACTGTAAGAAGACATCCTACCTCATCGAGCTCATCGAGAGGTACAGGAGATGGAAGGAAGAGGGGCACACCGACAGCAGCTCTGACGACTCTGACGGGTAATGTGTGTGCATCGTGTTGAACTTAAATATCATGCCTTAGAAAGTTACAAATAGGGGCCGTGATTCAAATCCAGCTAAATAATTTGGTCCCCAACGAAATTGAAATGTTGTAATAAAGTTACATCAAACACCGTGCACTGTCGCCATCTGGTGGCAATGTCATAACTGTTCATAGTCTAATATTGTACATACAGTGTACAGTTTATATTATATAGATAGCTATTTTATTGATCAGTTCTTTATAGTTCTTAAACTGGTTTTACTAACATTAATTGATTGACAAATTGTCCCAAAATTAAGTGAGCAGGGCTGCAATATATCAGTTTATTTCTCTTGAAATAAAAAATCCTGTGTTGTTTGTATTCTGGAAGTATTTTATATCTTGTTCAAACATTAACCATTCAAGATAGCGAGTAGCATTTATTAATGGCAACTTTCAACAGTTGCAAGTTAATTGATAAGTTGTGAGCCTGACAGTAGCTAGTGAGCAGGCTTAATATTTATTGTGTGTGTGTGTATCTGTTTGCAGTGAGTCTAGTAATAAGGAGAACAGCCAGTCTCCAGAATGGTCCTTCACTACCGTTCGCAAGAAGAAGACGGAGGGCAGGAAGGTGCTTAATGGAACGGTCAGTGTAACTATGGTGTGTGTGTGCGTGCACGTGCGTGTGTGTGTGTGTGTGTGTGTGTGTCTTTTTGATCTTTTTCTTTTCCCTCTTCATTTTTTCTTCCTCCCCATCTTCCTCTCTTCAGGGTCAAGATCAGCTGAGTAAATCCACAAGTCTGAATACAGTCATCTCTCCTGTGTTCACAGAGGTTAGTACACACACACTTGACCGTGCAACATTAAAACAACCAATTACCAACAGAAAATTACCATCTGTGTATTGTTTTCGGTTTTTAGTTTTCACATATTTTGTCAAGAAGAATTATTGTCTATTTAGGCGGCAATAAAATCATATCCCCACATAATTAATTCAACATACAAATAGGTCTGCTGTCCATGTTATTCTCCTACAATCTTGCAGAAACTTCCAGGGCCAGTAAGTGACTTTTTTTCCATGATCTCACTGGTATCATATTGATAGCATGTCCTCCTATGACAAACCATGCACTCTGAAGAATTATTTTATTCACTCCTTTAATTACACAGGTCTTATGGTCTACATGGTAGAAAAAAAAGATATGTAAAGCAAATGTAATCACAATGTCATGGATGATAATTAATGAAAGGAAAATAAACAAGATGGAGTTTGAGCCAAGCGGTTTTTTATATCTTAATATTTCTCTTTGTTTAGTGTTTATGATCCTTATAAAAATTGTGAGATTTAATACAAAATATTTGATTGAGCCCTCTTCGTTTTTTATATTTTTGTCATATGTTTAGGAATGTACAAATAGTTGACAATATCAATGAAAACCTTTGCTCTCTGTTGCATTTATCATGATATGTGTAATGGAAAACAAAAAAAAATACTGCTGGGATGTTCATCCCAGCCCTATAACAGCTACAATAAATGTATTGAGCGGCTTCGTCAGAGGATAAATCCACTCATCCTCTGTGAATTAATTTGCCATCCGAATGCACGAGATCCATCACAGATGTGGCTTGTAGATAAGACTTCCACATCTGTTCACCGAGAAAAATATATCACCCTAAATAGGTCTAATGACTAATCAACGTTGTCATCGTCTTTTTCTCATGTAGTTGAAGCAGCGACATAAGGAACAGTCCGAAGAACGATTGGCCATTGAGGAACTTGAACGCAACATCCGAATGGCTGAGGAGGTCTGCCCGGGGATCACAGACCGAATGGTCACGCACATCATTGCTAGGTACCAGAAGTATGTGCTTAATTTTCTGTTTTCTTTTTCCCGTCCCTTTCTATTTTGTCTGTTTCTGTCCTCCTGGGCTTCCCTTCTCTTGTAACTCTCTCTGTATGTGGCTTGCCCTCAGATTCACGACCAACTGAAGGAGGAATGGAAAATGGAAATATGATAACACGAAGAAAGACTGTGGTGATAGGAATCCGAGGAGATTTGCTGTGCGATGTCTCCTTACTGTACACAAACACTCACATGCACACATACACACATACACACTACTTCATGTAATATATACACTATACATCATATATATAAATATGCATTCACTAATGCTGGGTCGAGACCTTTTTCATTTGCAGGTTTCAAATTTAATAATAATTTGGAAATAAATTCTAGTTTGTCTGTCAGATTCATTACTTGTGATGCGTCATACAAATTTAAAACTTCTTTATGGAATATTTCTAAAAACACAGGCTGCTTTGTTGTAGGGTTGCCACACTGTCAAATGTAGCCCTACTTCACCTTAAAAAACAGCCATTATGTGCCTTAACTACTCATAAAACAGGAAAACTGCTAAAATATGGAAAAGGTTGTGGTCCATCAGCAGTGGGATGTTTGGTGTCACATCACCTTTACTTAGTTGTTTATACATTTGTTCAGTAGCACTTGAGAGCGGTTATATGCCAATAATACATACATTTGTTATAGTTTTCAGTAACTCCTTTAAATTACAGCTCCCTGACACTTTTTTCTTTCATCAAAATGAAGTGTATTGATAAATATATCTGCCATCAAATTTATATAATCTACACAAAATAAGAAAATAAAGATTATGAACTGATTCAGCTGTAGACGTAATTTAAAGACTCAAAACGTATAGGTAACTGAGTGTAAAGGTGTACAAATTTAGGGAATGGAAGTGTCTATTGTAATATCAAAACAAATCGAAAGGTAGTTCAATCCACTAGACTATGATCTATCAGACTCTAGCCCCGTCAGCTAACCTACAGTAGTCCAGTGTAAATGTGTAATATGAAAATATAATAGTAGCATGAAACACGCTTTTAAATAACTTGTTTTTAGCTGTGAACTTTGGGGTCCAAATTTGCCATTTTACTAGGGATGGTGTATTATTTTAAATTAAGATTCACGAAAACAAAATTATCCTCAACTCATTCGCAAAGACCCTGTGCCTTTTTTCATTTTGAAGTTTAATTGCTCAAATACAGAAATACATTGTTGACATGTCATATTGGGATGTTACAATTGAAAAGCAACTTGGATCCGTTTCAGAAGTGCTCAGTTCAGCACAACGGGAGTTGTAATCAAAGATATTACTGATATTTTTTACCAAAGACACTATAATGCTTTCTCATTGTATATTTTTGTCTTTTTCTATATCATAAGGGATAAAACAATGCTTTTTGAGGGGGGAATGTACAATTAAAGATGTAAGATTTTACAGAGATGTATTCCTTTTGTAGTGGGACTTAGAGTTTTATGAATAAATATTTAAGTGGAAAAACTTGGCTTTTGTTAATTATTTGCTTTCAATGCTTACTGACATTACTGAAAGATGCATAATGTATGAAAAGAAAGGATTTCTTGCACACAGTTTCTCTAAAATGAATTTATGGGTTAAAAACATACAAATGCTTGAAATATCCCTCAAATTTCTGACTTCATAAAATTGCGCTTTTGAAATAATACTTTAGATTACACAGGGTATATGAGATCAAGAAAGAAAGACACTTTATTGATCTCCACACAGAAAGGTGCAGAGGTTAACCCTGGGATTCAAACCCACAACCATCTTGCTGCTCAACAGTCAATAATAACTTCACCTGAACTTCATCAGAAGTCGATGTGAAGGTGATGTTTTCTCCTGAGTAGACCAAGTTGACAGCAAGTCTGCACTTGCCTCGGATATGGTTAATATAGACTAAAAGCACAAAGCATTATTAGTAAACGCGATTTAAAAGTATAATTTGAGGTAATAGACAGATATTTGAAATTTCTGAGTTTATAAACATTTTTTGTCACATTTGTCTCAGAAATTTTGATTTTTTTTCTGATAGATTTCTGGCAAAGATGGCCCTAATAAAAATAAAGATTCACTATCATATTTGATATTTCAATAATTTCACTATAGCTTTTCTACTGTGTATACTTTTTTATTGACGAGTATATTTATCTTCCATTCACCAAAATAATCATTTCAGATCTTTCTACAGAATCCATAATAATAACGAGTATGGTGAACTAAAATTACATCACTCAGGAAGTTCTTCAGTGTATCACAACATAGACTCAAGACATCATGATAAAATAATCAGCGCATTCCACAATTTGCCACAACATATTTCCACTTGACATATTTATGTGCAAGAGTTATGCCTGCAACCATACAAAATGTTTTGCAACATCTCAAAACAGCTAGCTCAGCTTTAACGCTATAAAACATCAGCCTTTCATAGTCTCAAATAATACAAACCTTTCTTTTTTTTCTTTTTTGACCATTCAGGAGATTTTTGGAATTTACACTCCTGAGAGCTACGAATAAAACCTTATGGATCCCTGTTCTAAGCTCTCTACCTGAATGTTGAGTTTGATATAAGTATTATTGTTTTAAGTATTTTACTCTGACATTTTACCCTCAATCTAATATAATTTTTCGTGGATCATAATCCTATAGTAACTTCTGGGCCACTTCTCACATCGTTTCCTAAGCTTGCACAATGTCACGCCCACAACATCAAGTAGCTGATATAATGTTGAAGTGAAGACATGCTCTATATGTCCATTCAAAAGCCAACAGAACTAGTAATGGTTTTTTTTCCAGAATAATCCAATTTATAAAAAATACAACTTCTAGGACCTAGCACATAAATAGACATAAATGACCAGAAAATCATTCAATTCAATCAACATTTTGTAAAATGGCTTTCATATGGCTAAAGCTCAGTAATTTCAGTAAGTAGACGTTAATTGTATGTAACATAATAGTAAAACAACTCTTATCTTACATATGAAAGAATCACATCACATTTTTTCATTATCTTAACTGGACTGGATGTATTTTGTACTAATGGAGCAGTTGTTAATGTGATTATAAACATTGTATTGTGTGTCCATGTGCTAATTTTTGTCTACAGTGTGATCTTAGTAATCTTCGGCACAGGCTTCTCTTCCTCACCTCCCATCTTGTCTTTCCTCTCTTCTTCCTCCTCCCCCTCTTCCTCCTCATCCAGCTGAAGACTCCCAGAGGAAAATCTCATTCTGGCCAGTCCAGCAGATCGCACCATTTTACTCAGCGGGGGTGGTGGGCAGTAAAATGGGTAGAAACCCTCTGGGTCTGAATCTCTGTAGATACGGGTGGAGCTTCCAATCATGCACACTGAAGTGGGACGTTCAGGCAGAGGAGAGGAGTTTAGCGGTAAGTAGGTGGGTCTGGATGGGCGTGTCAGGTGTGGATAGTAACCGAGGGGACGGAACTCTGAGGCTAGGTTATAGGTGGGGTTTGAACTCCTTGAGAAGTGGAACTCCACATCTGGTTGGCTGGCTACACGACGAGGTAGCCCTGGTAGGAAGCTAGAGTCGTCACTGTAATGCCCCGCCTCTGTATGTCCAACATCCAACAACCTCACTCTATTGTTTCCTTGGTAAACCCTTGCCAATCCTAGCCCACCTGAGCCAGATGGGCAGAAACTCCTCCTGGGTGGTGAGAGCGAAGAAGAAGAATCATGGCTCAGCTGGTAAAAGGATGGCCGTGATATGCTCTCCATTGGCACGTAATCCTGCCTCCTCGATTGTGGGAAGCGCTCCAACGAGGAAACGGTGACATAGTCTGACATGTAGGTTTGCCGGTTAAGTGGCGTGGAACCAGCCAGTGGGAATGTAGGGAGGACAGGGTGATACTGATAATTGGGAGTATTTGGGTAAAGAAGAACCAACTGCTGTGCTGCATCTGAGTGAGGCTGGGGGTTGGGTCGACGCCGTGAGCGGTTAGCATAGACTCCAGCTAACCTTTGAGCTTGGCGCTGCGTCCCAATCCTCCCCCCCTTCATGTCCTCCATTACAGATGTGGAGGCGGACCTTAACTTAGATGAAGTACTGGATTGATGAAGAGCTGGAGAGAGAAGTGTGACTTGAGAGAGCGGACGTGATTTCTGACTGATTCTAACAGATGAGTGCCTACATTTAGCCCCTGCATCCCCGATTTCAAGGTCATCTTCTGCCCGTTCATGAGGCTCCAATTCCTCCTGACTACGGACCATGAGGGCTCGACCCGAAAGAGGAAATGGGTGGGAGTACTCATAGAGCTGAAGAGGAACAACAAGCACAAACATTTTTCCATATCTTTAGACAAAGTTTACGCTTTAATTGATATGAGTTTGTGAATTGTCAGATAAAAGCTACTAATCAAACAGTGAATGGACAGTAAAAGCACATCATCAATTAATTCTCACCAGCAGCACTTCCACATCACAATGTGCACAGCTTCAACCAATTAAAATTACAGTCAGACTGTGGTCCCAACTTGGGGACATCTGGTCTCCTCAATGCTTCTCTATAAAACTGTCCTCAACACTCCATCCATTCACGTTAGCTACCTCGCACAAATTATTTCATTGATGAAATAAACACATTTAGCAGCCTCTATTTGATCATTTACGGTATGAGTGTTCTCCTTACCTGTTTGGAAACATCGGTAAGGAGATCCGGAGATGATCGACACTGTCGGGGGTCATAGTCTGACTGACAGCAAGTCCTGGACAGAAGAAAGAGAGAACATAACAAAACGATGACAATGACAGAAATGCACCTCTTGCTCTCCTATTATCGCTATTTGCTATCTGTTCCTGTTATTTATATTAAATGCAGATTTTAAAAGCTAACTATAGAGAGGTCAAAGACCACAGCATCAAGTGTGCCAATGGTTGTATCACTGTGTGTGCAGTTTCATGCAATTTTCCCACACGCGATCTGATGTAATCACAGGTAACAGTTAGGGGATGAGAGAGTAAACACTCTTCAAGAGGTTGTTCTCACCTCTCAAAGTGCGAGGGCTTTTTCTCTCCTGATCCCATACTCTCCAGCAGCTGTTTCTGAGTGCGCCCACTGCCACACCATAAAATGAAGCAACATTTAGTCATCATCATCATCCTCATCTTCATGTGGCACTATTCTCATATCTGAGCCACAAAATGCTTTTCAGAAAAGACAGCTGGGTGTATGTGTAAATCCTCTATAGAAGGAATCCTCAGGAGTATCTGATGAAGCCTGACACAATTCATACAGGGTCTGTACAGCCATGAAAATCCAGGATAAGTTGCTAAATTTGAAAGTTCGTTGTCCTTGCCTGGAAAATGATGAAATATCTTTATTATTATGATGGCATAACTTTTGTTGTGATTTGGCGCTGTATAAATAAAATTGAATTGAATTGAATTGAATACAGACCCAAGATGGTCGCCGCGAAAATAATACTTAATATATTGAAATGTCCTAAAAACCCACTCTCGTATCAACGTTTCACTTTACGAAAGGTGCTATACAAATAAAATCATTATTGTGGTTGTTGTTGTTCAAAGTGTATGTGATAGTAAAACAATTCTCATTTCACACATTGAACCATAACATCACAATTTTATGTCATCTTGACTTGACTGGTTTTGCTTTTTTTGTACTAAACTAACAGTTGTTAATGTGATCATGTGTGCATTTGTGTGTGTTTGTCTACCTGTATCTGAAACTGGAACCTTTGCAGGACAACAGGGTTTTGTGTACGGCCTTGGGTTCCTCAGCCAGTCTAAAGAAGGTGTGATATTCCACGCAGAGCTTCCAGAACGACTTGCAGACATCACGACTCGCCATGCAGAACTCCAGCGTGTCCTTGCACAAGGGCTGGATGACATCACATAGTACGTTTCAACGGGTACACAGAAACATATGTGGTAGGGATAGTAACTCCAATGTCATACACTCACCCCGACTTTGTCGTGTAGTTTGATGAGGAAGTGTTTCCGCTTGAAGCTCAGCTTGCGGATTTTTGCCCAGCTGAACGTGTTGATTTTGGTGTTTCCCTAGGGATCGGAAGAAAACGATTTCAACGTGTGCAGCCTTTGATGTTTGCTTCCTCGTTTCTATGTCGGCGTGCATGCGTACCTGAAAGACCAGTACGCCAGAGTGTGTGACAGCAAGGTTGATCCTCATTCCCTCTCCATCATGGGCAGGATGAGGCCTGATGCCATACATGTCCAGCTTCCTGGCCACTTCGAGCAGATGGATGTCTGAGTCTGCTGGGGACATACTTCTACAGGGGGTAAGGTACACATGGTGTGTAGTACAACACAAGCAAATAATGTCAAACACAGCATGTTATACTATCAAATATCATTTAATCAAGCTGTCTACTGGAGAATGTATGGGTTTAAGAGACAGAAAGAACTAAAAAGCAGACTGCTTTGTGTGTGTGTGTGTGTGTGTGTGTGTGTGTGTGCGTGTGTGTGTCTACCTGTGTTTCTTGTGGAACCTGATGATCTTGTGGTCCAGGTATTCCTGGTTTGGGACATACTGCCTCAACTCCAAATGATGACAGTCCAGCTCCTCATCATAGTCCCCTAGCTCTGCTGCAACACACACATACACACACAGACACACACAAATGGATTGGCTGTGGTTGAAACACATTGTAGAAATTGTCTAAACTTACCATGAAAGCAACAGGAATATTAGAATTTTTTGTTTTAGATTAATACAAAGATAACATTCACTTACCTTTTTTGTTGACACATGCATTGAACATTATTGAAAATCATAAAAAAAATAATGGTATGGTGCCCACTGACTACTTACACTGAAGTATGTGTGAGACCAGCAGGGCGGCGCTGTTGTCATTACATGTCAGGCTGCCGTTTGAGAGGTCCTGCTTTATCTGTAAGGCAAAGAGATACCTACACACACATGCACACACAAACCCTTTAGTTCACAGGACAGTCTTTTTTTGCAACATCAAGATACAAGAGCGTGCACACACACCTTGTGAGTCCTCTCTTTAGCTGCCCGGGATCTGGAGGGAAGAACTTGACTATAAACCTGAAGAATAGATCATTGGTATCTGAGAAGGAAAAGATAGGACGGATTATAACGAGAGAGACAAAGAGGGGGAGGGGCAGAGGCTCTGTGACTTACATTTAATTTGTTTGGTCAGTGGCTTCAGCAGCTCCAACCACACCTGAAACAGAAAAGTTTTCTCAAGCGAAAACATGAAAATGATACAGATACAAACAGTGCAACAGTCGGGTGTGTGCGTGTGTGTATGTAAGAGAGAGAAACAGGGGTTGTGTGTTTTCTTACATAGTTGCCACTGTGGTGTCTAAATTCCAGTCCAAAATACTCTTTCTCCAGCAGTTTGAGATGACCACACACTTTGTTGTAGAAGTCACCACCTAAAACATTTTGCTGGGAGACAGAGAGATCAGAGAGACGGGGGGTGTTGAGGGGTCGGTTGGGGCGGTCCAATAATTTGTCTTTTTTTTCTCTCACCCCTCTTCTCTCTTGGACTCTCTCCTTTGTCTTTCCTTTACGCCCAATTTCTTCCCTCACTGTTGCAACACAACACAAGCAAGCGTTGTCTGACGTTTGATGACTGCTAGCCCATGTTTATTGCCCTACCAGGGGTCACTGGGCGTCCATTATTAACTTGTCAAGAGGGGGGCAGACCAGCTGTAACAGATTATAAAGGGAAGTACAGGCCTAACCCGTGATTACTGTAGACAAACATCCACCCCCACAAATGCAGCACGGTTAGTTGGAGACAAGTACGACAAAGACAGAGGAATGCACCTTTAAGTCTTCAAAACAGCTTGCAGTGAGACAAGGCTCACCGAAAGTCGCTATCTATCTATCTATCTATCTATCTATCTATCTATCTATCTATCTATCTATCTATCTATCTATCTATCTCTCGGGTCTGTCTGTCTATACGTCATTCATTCATCTATCATCCCTTTCTACCATCATGCATCTGTCAGTCCTTCATCCATCAATCTATGAATCCCTTCATCCTTTCATCCATCCATCATTCTTTTCATTCATCCATCCCTTCATCTGTCCTTTGAACCTTTCAACAATCCATCCAGCCACTGGACATCCAGAGGATGGATGGATCAATTCTGATCATCAATTGGCATTTTGCCCTGAAGATTTGAAGCTCAGGGTCAATGTCTTTCTTTCTTTCTTTCTTTCTTTCTTTTTCTTTCTCTCCTCTTATAAAGATGCTGTTAATGCCCTGGAGGCCGCTGGGAAACTGAGAGAAAGAGCATGAGGGTGGAAAATCGCCCCCCCCCCCCCCCC